>JAJOOR010041933.1:0-11625 GCA_036250505.1 Solanum acaule
GTATACGCCTTATTATGACCTCCCCCCAACCCCCCCCCCCCACTCCACCCACGCACCCACCCCACCTTGATTTTTACACATGCCTTGAAGTATTCTCCATTTTGACCTTTAAGCCCCTCCATTCGTTTGGTCGGACACAAATTATCTTGGAATTAAGTATCTTGAGATAAATTATTATGGAATAAGTTATTTCACCATATGATATTACTTACTCCATCGTTAAGGCATAATGGTGGGATAAATAATTTCATGACAGCCTAATTACCTCCAACCAAACACAGGATAACTCGAAATTATTATATCTTATACCTCATACCGATTTGAGTTTGAGTTTAAGCTAGATCAAAGATTTAGCAGTCGTTTGGTGTGAGATATGTGATATTATAATCTCAGGAATAAAATGCAGGACTATTTTGAAGGTATTAGACAGTCCTGAGATTATTTATTCTACCATTTAGACATTAGTGATGAGATAAAATATCTCATATATAGGGTGAAATAATTTGTCGCAGAATAATTTATTCCGAGATAATTAATCTAGGAATAATTGGTTTCCGACCAAACGACTCCTTAAAGTTTATGAGTTTTTATAGAGTGAAGGGTTAAAAATACACTTAATTTATTCAGAGTTTATTGAGTCTCATATCTAAACTATTAGGTGTAAGCGTTTCTTATTACCTGAACTATCATCAAATGATTATTAAAACACACATGAACTATCAATTGTTTGAGTTTCATACCTGAAATTTCAGGTAGAAAAAGTGAACAATTGATAATTGTGATGTGTTTCGATAAATATTTAATGATACTTTACGTAAAAAAACTCATACACCAAATAATTCATGTATGAAACTTTAAAAACTGAAATACTTTAGATGTATTTTTTTATTGTTATTTCTGCTTATAATAATCTTAAATTAATATGTAATTAGCCCACTATCCTATAGTTTCATGTTTATTTGGAAAAAAATAAGAATTAGTTATGTGTTACTATAATTGATAATATAATAATTATTACTAGTACTTGGTCGATATAAAGTGACGTAGAGTCAATTTTCGAGGATAAAAATATGGGAAATTCACAAAAGTAGAAGCATAATTGCCATTGTTTGAAATATATAAGCTCTTATATGAATTTTTACCTCTATCATAATTGATAATTTTGACCTCTATTTACTCAAGAATTTTATTTTGGCTTTGAATGCACTTAACCATGAAGATGAATTAGAGAGAATATAGTTGATGACAAAATAAAGTTGTGGCGTGATGATTCAGTATCTCTTCATTTTTAATTAGAATATTTAGATTTAGATCTTGAAAATATAAAAATCGAACAATATCTATATATGTCGTCTTTATAGTTTTACAATATCTGAATTTAAATTTAGTTGAATCTTAATGTAATAAAAGACAAAAGGTAAAATTGGAAGAAAAAAAGAAGAAGTTGATGAGACCTTGGGATCGGTGGTTAAGGGAGTGGGTCAAAGTTATGTATTGACCTTTCCCTTTGTTAAGATGTTTTTGGACTTTGTAGTAGTAGTAATAGTCTTTGGTTTTACAAACTCCACTACTTTATGTCTCTCTCAAATATTTTGTATTTTTCTATTTTCGATTTCAATTTATGTGAACGTGTTTGATTATGTAATATGTTATAAAAAAGAAAATTTCTTAAATTTGTGATTTAAAGTAATTCATAGAAATTTGGAATGAACATTTAAGGCTGACATTTAGAATGTGAACAATTTAATATGAATGTTCAACGTCAGAAAACAAGAATTGACTTGAGTCTTACCTTAATATCATGCAAATACATAAGTTTTCAATCTAGTTTCACTCCCAAAGTTAGCTATTGAGGAAATTATTACGTAATACCATATAAAAAAACTGCTCATCCTTTTTTCATTTGAAGTGGGATTGTTTAACATATTTGATATTTATTATACAATTGCTATGTATTTTTCTTATATATTAACAACAATTAGTATAAACTATTACAAAATATTAAAATTCCAAAGACTTCTAAATAGCCATGTATATCTATCTATTCACTTGAAATAGGTTATTGGTTATTGGTCAAAATTAAAATTATTTTTTTAATGGTTTGCTACACTTAAAAAAAAATCATATTAGTGACTCACACATCAAGTAGAAGTCAAATAGCAGGATTAGTAATAATGGCAAATATTAATTATAAAGTGAGTTGAAATAATAATTCATTTTTTTATCTTTGATTTGGCAACTCCCATAATCCACCAATGATATTTATTTTTGAGAATTGTCAAATCTTTTAGTAAGCAAATACGGCTATTAATTAATTATGTAAATGAAAATGACAGTTTGTTTTTTGCAGTTAATGTTGATTTTGATTTGAATATAATAATGGTAGAAAGATATTGTGTAATGTCAAGAGATATTTCTCTTTTAAATTTCAATTAGACGATTTTTTATTTAGGAAATTACGTATTTTGATCAAATTTATTTAATTTGACTAAGAAAAATATTGTCAAAGAAATTTTAAAAGGAAACTAAAACAATAGACTGCCAGAATAGGAGTAGGGGCATTATTCGATTTTTTATCGATAAATTACACAGTATATATAAATTAAAATTACTTTATATATATAATAAATATTACATTTCTTTAACTTTTTCGTATATTAATTTTTTTAATATTTTGTATCTCTTTAATAAAAATTCTGATTCGATCACTACTAATAGCTTTGATTTCATCTTCAATATTTGGTGCACCAAATTAAAGATGTAAAAGGTAAAAATTAAACCAAAAAGTTAATGTTGGTTGAGACTTTAATTATGAGATTGCAACAATAGAGATTAAACAACTTGTAATAGGGGAAAAACATATTTTGAAGCAATAGATATTATTGGTTTTATTCAAACCATATATATAAAAATTAGGTGGGATTTCACATTAGTTGGTCTATAAAAAATTTCCAACCCTATCTAGATATTGTGAGGTATTGTGACTTTTTTTCTTACTTAATATTTAGTGACATGGCTATAATTATAATTACGATAATTTTTTATGGTAAAGTTATAATTAAAGTTATGAATTTGACAGAATTTAATGAATTTTATTTATATAAAAAATTAACTTAATATATATAAATTATTTATCTTGATTCAAAACTTTAAAATTTCGATTACAATTATGAGGATATAATTAGCTAGCTAGATCATGTCCCCTTCATATATATATGGTTAAATGCAATATAAGAAATAAAATACATTTTCAAACCATATCTTATGTTGGAATAATCTTTTTTACTCATACAATTCAAAGTCTAAATTTATATTTAAGTCGTTAGAATTTTTGAGCCATTGACAATTCTATTATGCTGATTATATTATGAAAGATATGATCATATATAATCCTAGTTGTGAGACACGTAATATTAGATTACAAAATTTGATATTAGTTTTAAAGTTTTGATTGCTATGTATTTGCATTTTATAAGATTCACTAAAGTCAAAAACACTTCTTACCCTTTTTTTTATCACTGAGATTCGAATTCGAAATTTTTGATTAAAAACGAAAAATTCATCACAATCCTAACGTAGGAAGGAAGAAATTAATATCGACTTCCACTATCTTATGGAAGTAGTTGTGAGATTCAAAGGCTATGAGATACACAATCCTAATTGTGAGACACGTGTTGTTGGAGTATAATTAAGTTCAATATTAATTTTGATGCTTCGGCTAATCAAAATTTCCATTGTATAATAATAGTTATAGGTAGAACCACTCTTTATCATTTTTCTATCATCAAAATTGATATTCAAAACCTTTGATTAATAATAAAAAAATTAGTGAAGAATGCATAGTTACTTCCACTATCTTTGTTTGGTCTTTTTAGCAATGGCTTGTAATAAATTAGAAGCACTAAGAAAATTGACTTATTTTAATTAAAAGGAATTATTTTAAAGTCATTTTCATAAATATCTCAGCCAAAATAAATAAATAAAAATAATGTCTTTCTAGATCTCAATAATACTATACTATATGTGCTAAGCAATATGCCAATTTTTAGTTTGACCTCTAATTGTGTATGACAGCTGTCCATACATCATTTGATGAAAACTATTATGAGTAATTAAATTCACTTTCATCCCATCAACTTTATGTGGTAACGTGAGTCGAATATGAAATTTCTGATTAATAATAAAATAATAATGTATTTGTTGAGATCTAATTTGATCTTTATAGAATTTTTGAGATATTTTCTTATAATATCTTATTATAGCATTTACAACCGCTTCTGATTTAGGTGGGCAATCAGTACTATCAAAGTTATTTTCAGGATAAAATAGATATATATTGTTTTGAGACTATTGTCTTATGTATTGTAATCCTAAACATGCGGCTGAAAGACTCTATTAAAATGAAAATGGATAGTCAAGAACGTTAAGGAGATAGAATGATTGTTGGTCAGATCTAATATGGATCTTTGACGAATAAGGTGCTTTAAGACTCGAAAAAAATTGAATTTTATTATATAAATAACATCTTTTCAGCATTATAACTAAAAAAAATTGTCTAACATTTCAGTACTATTCAAATTGTGAAACAAAAGGGACAAAAATAATTAGTTACGAATTTCATTACTAATTTGTCGATATCGCTCATAGCTAATTAAATTTTTTATAAGTTCTAGCTAAATAGAATTGACAACCAATATTACTATTTAATTTATTTATTTTTTGGAAACTTGTTGATGCAATAAATAAAAAAATAACAGAAATGCTTGAACACAAGAGGCCTGTGATATTATTAAATGCCAAAAATAATTTCTTGTTTAATTTGTAGGGGTCACAACATGTAATAGTATAGAGGTCAATATCTCATAAGTGAGGACACAGGTTATCTGCTTTTATTAGATCTTTCGCCGCTCGGTAATCAGTATCTATTTTGAAATTCTAATTTATATTAAGAAGTGTCATTTTAGAGATAACATGCTCTCTATAAAAAATAATTCTATACTTGACATTCAAACTCGAAATTTCTGATGAAGATTCGATAGATAATCAGTACTGACTATGCCACGATAACGTTCAATATTTTCTATTTTCACCAACTTGTTATATCTATAAGATTATGATTTTGACTTTGTGGGGGTCTATGGTTTCATTATCAAGGGACAATTTTTTTTGCTTGCAATAAATATCCATGGATTAATTCATCGTACCAAGTTGGTCATAATGTTATAGGTACTAGATTTTTAATTAATGTCTCATACCTATGTCGGCGTCACTCACTCCTATTTTTATATTTTTGTACCCTTTCGATTCACGAAAAATATAATTGTAAAAAAATCGATGAGTAATTACCTTACCAAGTAGGGTAACTGACCAAAGCTCAAACCTTTGTCTTATCTAGTAGGGCAACCGACCAAGGCTCAGACTCTTATGAATCGATTGTGTAAAAATCAATGAGTGCTTACCTTACCTAGTAGGGCAACCGACCAAGACTCAGATCCTTATGATTCAATTGTCTAAACCTGTCAAGTTAGGTGTTCACAAAAAAGTTCATAGGGCGTTAAGCTCAGTGAGATAGGTTCAAAATATAGCTAAAGAGTTGATAAGAAGGTTTTCCTAAGAAAAAAAGGGATAATTATTTTAATTTTGCATCGGGAAAAATAGTTTCTCCGAGTTGTAGATGATAATATGATATATCATATTGGGTAAAAACTTATCATTAATTTGATGTAAACATTGATTATCTATGTAAAATCTTATATTAGTCAAATCACCAAAAAAATGTAGTATGATGACATGAATCATTTTACTCTTAACCAAATGTCATAAATTAGAGCTTCTAAAATAGAGTCACTTTTAGTAGCAAACGATTTACCTTCAATAATGAGATCTTTAAACAGAAATCTAGATTAATCGAATCCAAAATGGAATCACACGGATGAAATTGTTTTAGTACCAGTCTCAAAATAATAACATTTTGAAATAAAACTTGCATAAACAAAATATTATGAGTTATAATAGTTAACAATTTAAAAGGATATTAATATATATGTATATATAATTTATAATATAAATAACAGATAAAACAAATAAATTAAAACGTACACGGTATTTAAATTAATTAGGGGCTCTCAACAGCAAACTAATTCAAAAGTGAACTTGAAGATGTTAGTACTATTCAGAAGACAGGTGACAGCCTTTATAAGTGACCTAAAAAATTGAACTTTTTTCCTTCGAAGTTTTCAAGTTCCAATGCAAATAGTAGTTTTTTATTTTTTTATTTTTCATTGTTCGATATTCACGTTACATAGGATCTCATTAGGAGAGAAGTGCTCTCTATTAAAAAAATTTTTATATCTAAAACTCGAACCGAAACCTTTAATTAAGGAAAGAGCAGCTTCGTCCACTTCACCACCAGAATGCAAATTGTAGTTACTATTAATTATTATATCGTAGGAAAGAAATTGTAATGTCTTTAAAATTCAACAATGAAACTATGAGGAAGAGGAAAGACATTAATAATACACACAGGCTGTCATACATTTACACTAAAGTGGCCAAAATTATTGGTGAATGTTGAAAACCTTTGTCTCCACTTCCCATTATTGAATGCAAAATTGGAATTTTTTTAAAAAAAATTATTGAATGAAAAATAGAAATTAATTAATCTACAATTTTTTTTAGGGTAATGCTAAATTGCCAGAAAATTTGGTCAGAATTTGGCCAAAAAAATTATAATATTTTTTTATTTTAAAATAAACTGATCTTTTTTCTATTTTTTTAGTTAAAAGATATTAAAGTTAAAAGGGTAAAAATATTTTAAAATGTAAAATAATATAGGTAAAATACTATTTTGACCAAATTCTGGTCAAAAGGATTTTTCCTTTTTTTAATGGTTGTGATTATATCTTGATAATCACGATGATCATGGCAAAATTTGAGACGCTACGATAAAAAAAAAAGTCATTTCATTTCGATAACATACTCAACTCCTAAGTTTCATACTCCCTCTGTCCTATTTTATGTGGCAACATTTGACCGGGCACGAAATTTAAGAAATAAATGAAGACTTTGAAATGTTTACCGAATTGCCCTTTAAAAAGTAGACTCACTTTTCTCTCTCCTCATAAATGTATTGGAGTATTATTTTAAGATTAAGTGAGACCAACAAGGGTAAAAGAGGAATTGTACCTTTAAATACTTACCATATAAGGAAATGTGACATTCTTTTTGGGACTGACCAAAAAGGAAATGGTGCCACATAAAATGGGACGGAAGGAGTAATATATTTTGATTCGCTATCCCATTTATAAGGAGAGAGATCGTTCTTCATGTCACTTGACACTATACAGTATAGTTTTATATAGAAAATGTTATCGTTCAAGGATAACAACACCACTTCATAATTTAAGTATAAAATTTATAAAACATGAACTATTTTTTTGGGGAGTTTCATTTTTTTTAAAATATCGCCTCATTATATATAAATGAATAAAAAAATAAAATTAGTAGCAAAAAGTGAATAGAATAGTAACCAAAAAAAAAAAAAAAAACTTTTCTTGAAAGTGCTCAATGGAAGTAGACAAAAACTGCTGATTGTGGGAACACAACTGCCACCACTAAAATTATTACATCACTAGTGACTATTTTTATAAAAAAAATTAATAAAAAATAATCTTTGAACTTTAAAAATATCATACGATATACCCTAATAATATACGATTTATCGAAAACTGATTCTCTACCTCCTAAATTAAAAATATAGACATACACATTAATATAATATCAGTCCGAATCTCACTTGTAGAATTACTCGGACATATTATTTGTTTGTATAATAATCATATCTTAGATTTTGTAAAACGTTGAAGAAATAAGTGGAATGGTCCTACAAAATTTAGTTGAAAACTTAGAATTCTTCTAATAAAATTTAGTTGAAAAAATATAGTGGTCAAAAGCTGCTTTATTTTATTTTTTCTGACAAAAAACTTACAAGTAGGTGAATCTTTTAGTATCTCAAATTCTAGTTATAGTAGCTAAATAGTGGAGTACTTGTATAAGAAAAAGCTAATTTGACTCTAGAACAAACAGATACTAAAATTTTAACTTTTTTTTTTTGGTTTTTACGTCATATTAGAGCTTGAATAATTTGAATTCACACCACGTAGGATTCATTCGAAGAAAACACTCCCTACCAATGATTTATATTGAAAGCTGACACTTTGATAGGAGCAACAACCTCATTCACTGGACCATATGGATGGTGATAAATTCAAGCTACTTGAACCTTAGGAATTGACACTTTCTATTTATTTGAAAGTATTTTAAATTGGAAGCAAATTCATATTTTGGACTTCTTAAAAATCTTAGAAGGAACTTTATATCTTGAATTGCTGACATTTGAGAATAAATATTATAGGTGTAATGTTTGTTAAATTATATTGCATCGCAACGATAAAAAAAACTCATTTTATGTAACAACTGATTTAATATAATTGCATTACTACCTTAGTATTTTCTTCTCATTCCTTACATTTTCATAGTAACTTTACCTTATCCTACTTGTACGTTTATCATTCAAAATATGAATGACATTATCTAGGGACGAAAAACAATACAATCTATCTAACCACCATATTCATTAGAACAATACAATACATTATGAAACAATATGTAACCATCCAAACCGAGTGTTAGGGTATTTTGTTAATACGGTGCTTCTCACAATTAATACTATTTTACATCACCTTTCATTGGTTTCATCTTTTGTCTGCTCAGTGCTTTTGGTTCTTCGTTTAATCTTTGCCTCTTGATCCTCACATCTTTTTTTTGTGCATCTTCGATCTGTTTTCGAGCTGAATTTGGGGGTTCTTTGGAAGAACTTATTTTTTGGGGCCTAAAGCCACTGCTTTAGCGTTGAGCGGCCCTTGCCTGCGAATGATAAAGGGAACCATTGTTGTTTGCCATGATAATGCACTCCGAAAGGAAAACAAGAAACAAGAAAAAGGTTTTTTTTACTTCAACGAATAGAGACTTCGAACCTGAATCTGATTTTTTAGACATGTAATGGAGGACCGGAGCTCCTCAACCTGCAATAAAGTCTCCTCCTTCTGAGAATTCGATATATGACTATGACGTTATATTATGTTCGGCCAAACTTCTAAAATCAACTTATTTTGAAAGTGTTTTTAAAAAAAAATAGTTTTGGTGAGAAACAGATTGTGTTTGGCTAATCAATTTGAAAAACACTTTTGAGCAACAATTAGTGTTTGGTGGAACTTTTAGAAAGTGCTTTCAAAAAGGATATAAACACCAATGTGACTCTTTAGGATAAAGAGACATGAAGTCGGGTTCTACTATTATAACAGCTACGGCTCCTTACGCGACAAAAGCACCCTAGTTTTTTTCTAGTGCCACACCATAGTAAGCCCTAACTCGTTCACTATTATAACAAGGGTGCTTTTATCGTGTAAGGAGTTGTAGCTGTAATAATAGTAGAACCCGACATGGTGTCTTCTGTCCTAAAGAATCACGTTTATTTTTTTCAAAAGCACTTTTGGAGAGAAGCTATTTTTTTCAGTTTCATCTTCAGCTTCTACTCAAAGTCACCTTTTCTTCTCCTAAAATCTTGGCCAAACACCTCAACTTTGAAAAGAGAAGGAACTTTCTTTTAGCCTTGGAAAAGCTTTGGCCAGACAGGCTAGTAATTAGAGAAAGAGTGAAGCTGGCTAGTTATGAAAAAAAATGATAAACACCGAATGTAGGTTCTGCCAATTAATTACCTTGCCATGCGGAGAAACTAGCTTTTGCAGGGCTGCGATCTTGTCCGTTAGGCCTCTCCACAACTCCTTTATGAAGCTAGACACTAAATCTGCGCTGCTGACCGAGCTAATCTTTACTGGAATACCTCTTATCATCACAAATAAAACAGGAAAGAGCAGAAAAGCATGAAGGGGTCGTTTGGTTGTTGGTCAGAATTATGCAGGAATTAGTTATTCCATCTTCTATCCTGCATAAAATTAAGTAGAGTCCCTAGTAACTTATACACGTATTAGTTATGTGAGATTTTGTTTTGATAGGCAAGATTCAAAAGAGTACATCATGAAAAATTTACATGACTGCAAAAGTGGGGATACTTTTCCTCAGTTTGATTGCCCAGTTGTGATACATATACTTTTGTACAAGCTAATTGCGAAAAAAGATCTCTTAGTTTGTCTTTCATTAGCTCTTTACCAGTGAGATGTTCTTTCTCCTCGGGCAAACTTACATCTCTGTTTCACATACAACGGATGAAAGGGTAAGAAAATGTCCGCAAAAGGGCATATCCAATCATGGATCTAGAAGAGAAGTATCCAAGTATATGTTCAGTAACCAATAATTTAGCTGCACTATCAATCCATTAAAACAATACTCAATGGCAACATATCACCCGTTCCAATGTTCTCTCTGATGTAGCTGAATAATTCAAGGTATTACATAAGACTCAAAATGTAAGAAAAAAATGGTACCCTGGAAGAAATACTAATTGCTGCATCCAGGAGTAGTACCATAGTTAATGATATATGTTCTCTCGTTTTTTGATACTTTAGCACAACAGAGGTAATTGGTCAAAAAATTTTTCTAGTGGTAATTGTTGTAAATGACCCCTATTATTTGCCCATAAATGAAGTCATCGAAAGATATGGCCAAGGTTTTTTGTGTCCATCCCACAATGGATGAATTGAAACTAGTTTACTTTAAAGAAGAGGTTGCCAACATTAACATAGTATTAGAAGAATACAAAAGGTCTTGGAAACAATATATAGTTAATATTATGTCAGATAGTTGGACGAACAACAAACACAAATGTTTCATCAACTTTTGGTTGCAGTCTCTCGCTGCCTTTATTTGGTGGCAGTGTAATAATGAGATTTGGATAGCTATTAAAGCAAGATAATGGTACAAAAAGTAGACAAAAAAAATAGGAATAATCACTAGTAATGGTTCTATTTTATTAGTGTTAAAAAAAAAGGATAATGATTATTGGCAACTCGGCCTCGTATTTGTTGGACTCCACATTGTACTGGGCTCAAGCCAAAAGACACAAGCTGAAATTTCATCAATCTATACTTCCAAAAGCATAAGAAGATGCCAAGTTCATTTATGAACACCTTTGTTAGTTTAATGAGATTTTTCACAAATAATCAAGAGCTTCTTTGTCCTACTGTCACTCTTTGCCACATATAAGAGTAACACAAGATTTGGATCGATTTTTAACCAACTAGACTTCTATTTTGGGGTTTAACCCTATTTCATAAGACCCTATAAATACTAATCGTCGTGTGATTTTTCTAAGTTTGTATGATTGAAGATGGGAAAACCCTTGAGAGGTTGTAGAGAATCTAGTTCTACTTTAAGTCTCTGAGTTCTTCTAATTAAGGTATATTTAGTGGTAATTTTCTTCTTGTTCAGATTTAATGATTTAAGTTGTTTATTGGAATTCAAGACTCTGAAATATTGAAGCTCGAGCTATTGCTACAAATTCACAGGATAAAAAGCCAAATTATATAAAGTGAAAATCAGCTCCAGAAAGGTTCAGATCATGAGATAGTACACTTGCACAGTTCAAAACCAACTTCTCCGGAATTATAA
>JAJOOR010041934.1:0-11481 GCA_036250505.1 Solanum acaule
GGGAGGAGGGGGAAGTGATTCACATCTATATAGAATACCAGATACATGAGAGAGTGATGAACGAGATGGTAGAGAGGCGAGGAAGACAAGCGAGATTTGTTATGTATCCAGATACATGTGAATCCACCTGGATACAATGTGTCTAGAATAAATTATACCTATATTTGACCTCATGTGTCCAAGATATATTTATATGTACTTAGTTTGTACTTATGAGGCACGATAACACTTTATTTGATTGATTGTTACGTACTCTCTCCATTCCATATTAATTAAATTTTTGAGGCGTTTCACACCCTTTAAGAAAAGTAGATTAAGACATAAATTGAACACAGTTTTCTATTTTTACCCTTATTAATTATTGTCAAATTTATTGAAGTCATCACATTGAAAATTCAAATGAAGGGTAAAATTGGAAAATGGAAAATGCCTCAAAATTTTAATTAATATGGAATGGAGGGAGTATTGTTTTATAACGCATCATATTATGTTGTATTGATTATGTTATATTGTATTGTTTTAATAAATATAATATTTAGATAGATTGTATGGTAAACCTAAAATATAAGTAAGTTACATGATAGATCTATTAATTATTAAAAGATAAAATATAATTATTAAATAATAAATAAAAATAAAATATTAAAAATAACTACACATGACACAAAATCGATCTTACACAAAACTAGTAGATACAATAAAATTTAAATAACAATCAAAACAAATATTATTTAAATTAACAAGGCTGGGACATATACAATCATGTTGGTTTATTCAGAATCTTCATCAATATAACCCTTTCTCTCCTCTTCTCGCGGGCTCTTGTTTCTCAGGTTCGTTCCAAACAAAGTGAAACCTCTCTTTCTTTTATAACTTTTTGGTTCCATTTATTATGTTGATTTTACTTCTTAAAATGATAGGAAATTCAAGCCCTTATCTCAAAATGCTTTTCTGATTGTGATAATCGTGATGAATAATATGCCTAAATTATCTTCTTTTACGTGTCCCCGTAATGTAATGTATGGACTTTCTTTGTTGTTAATTAGGTGTAATTGAAATTTGAAGGGGTATTTGTTCTGTAGTTATTGGGTTTACTTTTGTTTGAAGTTATCTGTTGAATATGTTTCGGTTTACAATGCAAAGCAATTCAAACCTTATTATGTATTTATAATGTTGTGACAAATAATGAAGGCGTTCATTTACGTTTCTGTGTGCTATAATTTCGACTAATTGGTGGGCTATCTTGGTGAATTTGAATTGTATGTTGGTGGCTCATCAAGCTTCAATTATTTAACAAGGTGTGTGGGCTCTCTGTTTTATTGTTTTTGTCTTTGCATTTTATGATTCGGTTTGCAAATGCTAGACCAGCAGCAACAACATACTGGTGTAATCCCACAAGTGCGGTCTGGAGAGGGTAGCATGTATGCACACCTTACTTCTACCTTTGTAGGAGAAAAAGGTCGTTTATGCTAAACCATCAATCATAATCTCAATATCTCCTCAAAATGCTTTTAGTATTGTGATGTTGACGACTAATATGTGTAAAAGTGCCTCTCTTATGTTTCTGTGTATATTATTATAAGTGATTGGTTTCGCTATTTTGGTGGTCAGGTGAAATTGAATTGCGAAACAAGATTCTAAATGACTGTTGACATTATGTATTCTTGTGCAATGGGTTTTGGTTTTAAAGCTTAATTTTCATCTTTTTTGGATCATAGTTGAAGTTGAGATAAGAATGGATGGTAACAAAGATGAGGCCTTAAGATGCATCAGTATTGCTAAGGAGGCAATTGTGTCAGGCAATAAGAAGAAAGCGCTTAAGTATATTGGAATTGCATGCCGCCTTAACAGTAAACTAGATGTCAATGATCTTTTGGTTGCTTGTGAAAAGCTTGATGCCTCAACTTATGATCACCCTACTGAGATTGGAGATGTTTCGACTGAGAAACATGTCAAATCTGATGAGGAGAGGAACTATACTGAAGAACACGTGCATTTGGTTACACAAATTAAGAGCATAAAGGACTATTATGCAATTCTAGGTCTAGAAAAGAGCTGTTCAGTTGAGGAGATAAGGAAGGCATACCGGAAGCTCTCCTTGAAAGTTCATCCTGACAAAAACAAGTCTCCGGGATCTGAGGAGGCCTTTAAGAAAGTATCCAAGGCATTTAAGTGTTTGAGTGAGGATGACTCAAGAAGGCAGTATGATGAGACGGATTTGGTGGAGGAATTTGAGTTTAATCAGCAGCATAATCTTAGACGTCGGAGGAGAAGAATGGACCACGACTTTTTTGAAGATGATTTTGATGATGATGAGATTATAAGGGCATTTTTTGGTCAGTCTGAAATGTTTAGGACCTCTTATGTCTACAGGTCAAGGACCAATGTCCGCCACCAGAGGGAGAATTTAGGTTCCTCTGGGCCTAACTTAATTCTCCTCCTTCAAATGTTACCATTTTTTATCATCTTTTTACTTGCTTATTTTCCTTTCTCGGCGCCTCAATACTATTCCTTGCAGAAGAACTACTCTTATCAGTTTAAGAAGATGACAGATAAATATGGTGTAGAATTTTTCGTTAAATCAGCAGAATTCGATAAGAATTATCCTCTTGGTAGTCCTGCTCGGGATAACATTGAAGACAATGTTATTAGAGATCACAAAAGTACGCTTGGTCGTTACTGTCATATAGAACTCCAGAGGCGACAATGGAACAGGAATTACCCAACACCTCATTGTGACAGGCTTCAAAACTTTGGAGTAGCTTAAGGTCAGCCTTGTTTCTGCTTGCTCTTTCCACTCTTCTCTCTGCTGAAGAAGTTTTTTTCTGCTTTGACAATGCTAATGATTTTATAAACATGAGTATTATGTTATATGTGGACTTCTGTGTCATCTTTAGAAGCTAAATTATTCAACATCCAGTGGGTAAATTACACATTTAATGCATCATTCTAGTGATCGAGTCATGCCTATACATCCCAATTCTTGTAAATTGCTTTTAAACCTTCACAGGTTATAAAATAATGCATCAATAACAGGAAGACATATCTCACATTCTGATAGTACAAAGACTTGAAATGAAAGAGTGAGAGACAGATGAAATCCAGCTTTCATCGCTTCCCTATTTCTCCCAGCTACAACAGTACTTCCATCCGGAATTCTCTCGTTTACTCTCTCTGTCTCTCTATACACACACATTGTATATTATATATACATATAATATACAGCCAATGAAACGACCAACTTATGGATCATCAAAGGTTGATTTCATCTCTAGAAACTCATTGTGTGAGGAAAAGTAATGGGGAATATCCGTAAAGTTTGGATTTATATCTTGTTTATTATTGAGATTTTATCTTCTTGAGTTTCTCTGGAGTGATTCTATTCTGATTTCTGTTAAAACACTAAATGGAGCATTCCAGCGGAAGTGGATTCCAACTCAACTATGGCATGTGAATATGCTCAAGAATAAATTATGGACAATTGCACTTAATTGTGTGGACAAGTGGTCAATGAAGTAGGTTTAAAACCAGGAGTCTAAGATTCAAATCTCAAAGGCAAAAACACTAGATCATTCCTTCTTATTTGTCTCTTTGTGGATAGAGTTACTCGATACCTATGATAGATGGGAAGTAGCTAGTATCCTGTGGAATTAGTCAAGGTGCGCTCAAATTGGCCTAGACACCTCAATTATAAAAAACATCATGTACAATATAACGATGAGATGAGTAAGGACATGTCAACTTATTCTCTCTTCAGTGATTGCAATCGTTCAACCTACCTTTTCTCCTTCTGAAGATAAGATAACATGGGAATGTAGTTTGTTTTTACTCCCTTTGTCCCATCTTAAGTTTCACTTTGTTTGTGTGAAAATAATGTCATTTGTAATGGAACCATCATCCATATTGCATCTCAACTTTGTTGAATGTTAGATTTTAGTTTGCATGAAAATATTGCCTTTTGGAAGAGGAACCATCCATTGCAACTCAACCTTCTTGAATGTTAGCACAATAGTTCTCGTAAAGTCCTTTTATCCCTGCTGAGGCAAGGCTAGTGCATTCTATTACATCCTCTATTATCTATTGTAACACTATTGGGCAGTAAGAAATATAATGCTGAAAGTATGATTGGACTTGGACGTGCTAGTGATGAATGTTGTTTTACAGGATTTGTTTTCTTTCTCTCTTCTAATTTTTGGTTCATAACTACTGTTTTGTGTGGGTGGAGGGGTGGGGGGGAGGACTTATAGCCTCTTGGCTTAAATTTTGAGAATCTCCTTATTTTGAGAAGTGTTGTCCGAGAAAGTACTTATTGAGAGTAGTAGTTTGTGTTTGACTAATTTGGATAGCGCCTTTGTCAATATTAGAGCAACAATTTGTGCTTGACCAAGATTCAAAAAGTGCTTCAGGGGAGGGAGAAGCTACTTTTTCTCAAAAGCACTTATTTTTTTCTAAAACTTAAGCACCTCAACTCTTAAAAAATAAGCATTTTTTGCTTCTCAGCAGTTCGGACAAACATGCTATTAGATTGTTAATATATTTGTTTCCTTGTTGGTTGACCGCTGACATGGTACAGGGTGATGGAAAGATAGGTTATATTCTGGGACCTGGCTGTTGGGGTTCTAGTTAATTTGAATGCTTGAAAAAAAAATTGAAAGCTACTGACTGAAGAAAGCTGTAATGGTGTATTTTGTCAAGAAAGCTAAAGAGTGAAATTGTTTGCTTGCATTGCTTAAAACTGCAAGATTGTATTTATTTATTGGACGAGTTTGAAAATTTTATGTAACATCTAGTCATAGATTATCTTGATTTCACCTTCAGATTATGCAAGTTGGGCTGACAGCTTCTTTTTTTATCTAACGACTTTTGTATTTTGATAAATGTATTACTTTTTTTCTCTGGCTTGCCTCCTTAGCCTGTGGTTCTTATGGTATATGCATATTTCACCTCAGCTCTAGCAATTTCTTTCCTATTTACCTTTCCTCCACATGTACATGTATAATCGTTGGATTGTGTGTAATGTGGCCTAATCTTCGAAGTATCATTTTCTGATCGATATGGCTAGTAATTAGTTGTTTGTTTGCTCTACTTGTATTGCAGGTCTGTCGACGGTGTGCATGGAGCTATAAGGTGGTGGTAACCGAAAACTTGTAGTATGCTGTGAAGGAATAGGCTCTTCAGCTTGGTTGATTAAGTATGACCAGCAGTCTTATAGTCCAGTTATATTATTCACTTGATAGCATGTCATAGCGCGGTTGAAACAACATCAACGAGGCTGCCAGCATAGGGAATTATTCAGGGGTCGCAATATATAGCTTCACATTCGGAACTGTGCTCGGAACACTGTCCATAGAGCATCATATTTCAGGCCATTATGATGTAGGGCTTTGGGAGGGGGGAGAACTAGTGTTTTTGGGTGAACCAAGTATTCATTGTTAGAAAGTTCGTCATGTGTACGTGTTTTGCATGTGTATTCATTCTATCAATGTTTGACAAGCACCCTACGATCTTTCATACCGACAACTGCTATATTAATCATGTTTATATCAGAAGAAAGTTTATTCCTGATGTTCCTGTTACCTATTACATTGAGTTATATTGTTCAAAGATGGACAAATGTTTTCCTTTAGAAGCCCATTTAACCCTATTTATTTTGAGAAAATTAGTGAAGTGTATGTGTGTATCGTGTTAATTAATACTATAGATATATATTTATATATAAAGTTATTTTAGGTACATTATATTATTAAGTTGAACAGATAAATAAATGAAACATGAAAGTAGTTCAAATATAAATATGAAATTTTATGTATATAGATAGGTAAATAAATATCTATGATATAAATAGATAGATAGTTTCTAATTTATAGTTTTTACTTTTATTTAATTAAAAAAATGTAGATGCAATAAATTTTTCAATCAATATAATAATACATAGATAAACTAAGAGAAAAGTAATACGGACAGCCTTGAACTTGATGTAAATTATTAGTTTCATACCCGAATTATTGACGGTTTTAAAAATACCTCTCTACTTGACTAATTAAACTCAGATACACCTTTGATCTACCACGGGGCATATCAAGTGGTCTCAAACTCTTATAGGAGCATGAGGTTCTTAATTTAAAAATCGAGAGAAGTGTTCAAAACATTCCTAAATTTGATGAAAATTTAGGGGCGTATTTCACTTATGTTGCAAGATCGGTAGTGTATTTAAGTTCATTTAGTCAAGTAAAAGAGTGGGTTTTAAGGTTGTCAATAGTTGGAGGATAAAACTAATACTCCCTCTGTCCCTAATTACTTGTCGACTTTTAAATTGGCACACCTATTAAGAAAACAATTATTGACGTAGTGAGTTTACCATTTTACTCCTATTAATTATGAAGTGGGTCAATTAAAAATTTAAGAATTTCAAGAAGTTTTACATTTTTCAAAGTAATTAATTGAGGGTATAATAGGTAAAAAAATTTATCTTTTCTTGATTTGTTAAAATGGACAAGTAATTAGGGACCGAGGGAGTAGTTCACATTGAGTTTATGGCATTTTCAATACTACTCTCATAAATCAATGAAAATAATAATATATAAAACGTAAAATAAAACAAAGATACTTCTATTGTTTTAGGAGCCATTTTATAGGAATTAAGCGATTTTCTCAATTTTTCGTATGTATTTAGCTCATAAATATTTTTGTGATATGACTTCCGATCGATCTTTTATAAAACCTTTACAAAACCCTCCCTCCGTAGGGAGTTGGCGAATTAGTGTGTGAAACCTCACCATTTTTGGTCATATTTTGGTCATTTAGAAAACATTTTACAGAAATTAAGCTATTTTCTCAATTTTCTCATTTTAAATTATTTCTATTTTTATTTTAAAATAAATTTTACTAATATACTACCCCGTCCATTTTTAATTGTCATAATTTCCTTTTTAGAGTTAAACTTAAAAAAGTTTGACTAAAATTTTACGATGTATTTTTTCATCATATTGATATGCAAAAAATTGCAACTTATAGTACTTTTTGTATAGTTTTTGAATAACTAATTTTTTTGTTTAAAATATCAATTTAATGTAATCTAATTTAACTTTAAAAATTAATCAAATTAACTTTCAAAAAGCGCAACATAACAAGTAAAAATGAACAGAGCGAGTACCAAACACCTTAATTGTTTAATTAGAAAATAGTTCATTTTTTAAACTCCCAATCACTTGGCCAAACAACTCTAAAGTAAAATACTGCTGTGGGAAATAGCACAGTCAAAGTGGACAGACAGTACAGTTCCTGACCAAGTGTGATATTTTCAACTCTTTCTTTGAGACCAAGGCAACATGCCCACGTTCAATCCCACACCTTTTCTTTCATTCTACATTCCCATTATTTTTTGGACATTTAAATTTCGTATTAAGTCAAATTAAATAAATTGTATATAGCATGAATACACTGAATTGTTTTTTGACTTTTCACGAGTAAGTGAAAATAACTTTTTGAAATTTTCCACATTTCAAAAACTTCTGAAATTATATGCCAAATATGATTTTCAAAATTAACTCCAAAAAAAAGAATTAAAATAATACTCATTGGCCAATCTATCACTAAACTCTAGAAAACAACTAGTTATATTTCTTCTAAGAGACGGAGCTAGATAGGGGTTCATAGGGTTGTCAAACTCAATAGTTTTTTCGTAGATCCTGTATTTGTACTAAAAAACTAATTAAATATATATGTATATTAACCTGTGAACCCCTAACAAAAATTAATTGACGTCTCAGTGAACCCCTAAACTCTTAATTCTGGCTACGCCTCTGTTTCTTTCGTTCTTTCTAAATTATGAAGAGAGTAATGAGACAGCTCCCTCCGAGCACAGCCGTGGCCGACAGAGACGGCTTGACTAGCCGGCGGCAACCATCTACCAGTCCACTTTTCTGAGTCCTTGATTGTGATGGAAATTTACTATAATATCCTCATATTGTTGAATATATATGCCCATAGGCCATAATAAAACAATATATTCCCTCCGTTTAGTTGTCTCTTAATTTAAAAATAGATTTTAATTTTTATTTGTCACTTTTAACATATTAAGAAATTTAATATTTTTTTTCATATTTTATCCTCTACATTAAATACTTATTTTTCAAATCATTTTTCAGAATATCATTTAATAGGGGATAGTTTGATAAAATACATATATCATTAATTATTTTTTTAATAAATGTGTAAAGTCAAACTGTAACAAGTACGAGTGAACGGAAGAAATAAATAAGAGAAACAAGAAAATGAAATACCTCAACTACTCTCATGAATATGAATAAACTCTCATGGCCCTATTTTGTTTTTGACAGTTATACCCCCTAAAATATCCAATGTACTATACATTTTATTCAAGATTCTGTCAGTAATTTCTAAATGTATGGTACCGATATTATATAGTACACATGTGTGGTTGTTTTCGAAAAAACCCTAGCTTTATTGCATTTGGACTTATTTAATACTCCCTCTTCTCCCATTTGATGTAAAGATATTTGACCTTAGCCACCATAGAGTTATAAAAAAATACTTTCTCAGTTTTAATTGAATTGGTCTATTTTTTCTTTTTAGCACGTTTAAAAAAAGAATGGTTTCTACGTAATATGTTAAGATAATAAAATTAAAGAATATGTTGGTATATTTATCATATTTTTAATTTAACATTACAAGATTTTAAAAAAAATCTTTATTTTCTTACACCTCGTTTGGATGGTTGTTATCTATTGTAGTGTATTGTATTGTTAGTCTAAATACAATATTTATTTTTATTGTTACCTTACCTTTTCATAGTAGTTATGCCTTGTACCTTGCAATTTCTTATAGATTTATCGATATTATATAACGATCGAGAACAATATAATATATCCAAGTGTTGTATTCATTAAAACAATACAATGTGATACAATACAATATAATACATTATGAAACAATACATAACAATCATCCAAACAAAGTGTTAAACTCCCTATTAAGTCAAAATAGATCAAACAAACTAAAAACATGCAAAATAATTTGAAATTTATGATCTAAATCAAATATATTTATGCACTTATAAATCATCTCATTATTAAATTTATCTTTTTTTTAAAAAAATATATGATTTGTTTTATAGCATACGAATATTGGAACAAAACATCTCTAAACTAATAAAATAAAATAAATACATATGATTCATTCAACTGACTACAAATAACTTGTTCGGAATTGAAAGGGTGGCGATTTTGCATACATGAAAATATTCTACGTCCGTACAATACTAGAGAGCCGCCGGACCGGTAGGCTTCAGTACTATTTACATATAGACTTCAAAATAAAAGATAGATCTAGCCAAAGTAGTGTTTAATTTCAGTCGCCGGAATCATCATCGCCACCGAAGATGGAAAAGCGGTTATAGAGAAGGAACAATGTGAGTGCGAGAAAAAGAGCAACGCCAACAGGGGACCCACTTACACGGTGAATGGAATTAGGTTCACCGGTGGAGAAAATGGTGTTGATGAATGAGCCAGTGTCGGAGGAGAGGAATTGGATAGTGAGTAGGAGGATAATAGGGAGTAAGAGAAGACCTATTGGGGTAAGAAGATCGGAGATGAAATCAGTAATTGCTTCGCCATTTTCACCCAGGATTGTTGGGATTAAGAGGACTGCAACTACAACTACGGCTAACAGAATGCCGTGTGGGGGTCCATGCCGTTGTTCTTCTATCATCCTTGTTGTTTAAAAACTTTTGAATGAGAGAATGTGAGTTGTCGTTTGGTGTAGTGTAGTGTGGTGTGGTGATTACCCTACCTACTATCTTTAGCTTTTTTATACTTCCCTCTATCTCCTCCGCTTCAAATTTATATGACTCATTTTTTTTAAAAGTTATTTCCTCGGTTTTAAAAAGAGTGGTCTAGTTTGACTTCACACAGAGTTTAAGAAAATAAAGAAGACTTTTGAATCTTGTGGTCCTAAATTAAAGTTATGTCAAATGTACAAAATTGTATTTTAATCTTGTAGTCTTGAACATATCAAAGTTGAAATTATAATATTATTTGAAACAGACTAAAAAGGAAAGGCCATTCTTTTTTAAACGAATGGAGTATTATTCTCTTGTTCATGATCTTTAATTATTCAGGTCTAATTTAAAAAACAGTAATTAGAGGAGTAGATTTTCTATATCATTTCTAATAATTATAAGTTATCTAACTATTGAAAAATTAATATTTAGTAACAAAGATAAAATAGACACAAAATAGTAAATTATCTTTTGATTTTTCAAATTGGATAAGTAAAGTTGGATATCTATTTTTAGTATATTGGTTAAGTAAAGATGGACGGTGGAGGGAGTACTAAAAATATGATATATTTTTATATTTAGTAACAATTTAAATTTAACATATTTATTTTATCTTTAAAAAAATAATTTATAATCACACAAATATTCTCTAACTTATTTTAGATCATAAATTTCAAAAATTTATCTTTTTTTCTTGAACTCCATGTCAATCAAACTACATTACATAAATTAAAAGGGAGGAAGTGGCTTGTTTTAATGGGTTTATAGCTTTTCGTTTTATAAAGCTTATTTTTTGTTTATTTTTTATCTTAAATTTTATTTTATTCAAACATTATAAAAATAGTTTTAAAGGAGTAGTATGGGACCTTTTTGGTCCTCTAATTAATTAATAACATGTACATACGCGCTTATTAATATTCTTGTTCTTAGATCTCGTTTTTGTAGCTCGATAATGTTGACAATCGAGAATTGATTTTAAATGGGTCGGATAGCGGTTCCAAGTCAGATTTTAAATTGTAATCGAAATGTGAAATTTTAGGAGTAAAGATTTACTCCCTCTGTTTCTAATTAGTTGTCCATTTTTTTCTTTTTTAAGTTATTCTTAATTACTTGTCAATTTTGACAAATCAAGAAATGACAACTTTTATTTACCTATTATATCCTCAATTAATTATTTTGAAAATTTCAAATTTTAATTCATCATCTTCAACATTATTAGGGGTAAAATGGTAAATTCATTGTGTCAATCATTATTTTCTAAATAGGTGTGTCAATTCAAAAGTTAACAAGTAATTAGGGACATATGTGTCTTATCCAAATTTCAGTATTATCGTATCTGAACTAATTTTTATAAAAATGTATAGAAATTATACGTTTTAGCATGTATCTAGAACTAATATAATGTATTTGAATGTTATTGATCCAGAGTATGTTCCTATCCACGGAGTAAGTAACTTACTATCAAGAACGAAGTAATCTTTTACTTTGGTTAAAGACCCTTTTTCTGAGAAAGGAGAATAGGAATGAAATAAAAAAATCGAAATAGAAAGAAAAGAATCTAATTGCAAAAGCAAAAAGGAGGGATGCCTTTTTTTTTCATTTTTTCTTTTTATTCTTTCCTTCTTATAATTCAATTTTGATATATATATATATATATATATATATATATATATATATATATA
>JAJOOR010041935.1:0-14610 GCA_036250505.1 Solanum acaule
TATAACATGCTGAGACTGAATACTGACTGTACTGAAATATGGTCAATGCAATAGAGTCTGACTGAACTGTGGGAGCTACTAATAACCGACATAAAACCACATGAGCTAAATGTGGAGTCCGATGTATACGCCCCATCAAGACGACCCAATATACCCTGCCAGAGGTATAGAGGCATGCTAGCGTGATCACTAAACTGATGTTGCCCACAGAGGGGACTTACACCTATGTGGCTCGTATTTCTGGGACTATATGGGTACGCTGAACCCTAGTCCAACTAGGTATTATGCTACTCCCAATGAATTAAGTAGTTAACTGGTTATGACTGAATTTCTGTAAATACTGGATAGCTCGAACTGAATAAGCAAACTGAGAATGCAACAATTAATCTGATAATGATGCATTCATAAACTGAGGCATGTATAACTAAATACGGAAATATCTGACCTAGCATATGTAATTCAAGAACTAAAGAAATACATAGCTAGGGTTTTGAAATAATGCGAGAAACGATGTAATAACATGATAATCTGATTTGGAACATGCTAATAACTAATTCAAAATGAACTGCTGTAATTCTAGAAACCCTAGGTCTGTTCATAGTCATGGAATCAAGAATCTGATTGGATTCTAGGGACCTAATGGGCGAAAGGAACCCACTAGTAAAATACCACATACCTGGTGATGAATTTCACAGAGAAATCCTTTGATTTCTGGGCTGGAACTGAAGAAAACTTGATGCGTTCTTGAACTAGGGTTCTTGACCTCTTTTCTCCTTTTAGCGTTCTATTTCTTCTAAGTTTGATTAATGATTTGACTTAGGTAAGTTCTAGTTATGTTTCTAGGCTTAAACTGATTAAAACCTCATGATTTAGGGTCTAAACGACGTATCTTAGGGGTTAAACGAAATTGGAAAAGACCAAAATACCCCTGAATTAACTGCTGTCGGAGTGATCGACGGATTGGACCTACGGTCCATCAATCAATCGACGGTCCGTCGATTGGGTCCGTAAGTCGAGTCTTCCCGACAGGGCTTCACTAAAACGAGCATAACTTTTTACTCGGAGGTCGGAATTTAGCAAACTCGGTGGCGTTGGAAAGATAATTCAATTATCTATCATATCATAGGTCATGGGACACCTAATTCAATTTTTCCTAAGAGTTATGACTATCTGAAGTTGACCCATCAATATTTTTCATCTAACTAGCTGCTAACCTCACCTACGGTCAGACCTACGGACCGTGGTCTAATCTACGGACCGTAGGTCTGTCCGTGAGTCGGGACTTAGCCAAATTTCTGAGCTGTCTGGGGAGGGGTTGCAGTGGTGAACCACGGACCACCAGCACGGGCCGTGGTCGTCACGGTCCGTGGATGGCAACCGTGGGTTGCACCTGCAACTTCTCAAAATCTGCATTTTTGGTCTATTTCGGATACGGGGTGTTACATCTATATCCCTATCCGGAGGCATACCAGGAAAATCGTTACGAAATACTTCCTTGAATTCAGAGACAGTACATGAATAAACTCAATAGAGGGAGACTCAACATCAACATCCCGAATATGAGCCAAATACGCCAAACACCACTGCCCCACCAGTTTCCTGGCTAGGATGAAAGAAATTACCTTAGCTGGCTTAGGCTTGTACACCCCTTCCCACTCTAACTTTTCCTTACCCGGGATCTCTAATGTCACAGACTTAGTATTACAATTAAGCATATCATAATAGGGGGACAACTAAGTCATGCCTAAGATTATATCAAAATCAGCCATATCCAAAATAACCAAATCAACCCAAGTCTGAAAACCCATAAACATAATAGGACAAGCACGATATACATGGTTGACTATGACAAACTCTCCAACTAGGATAGAAACATGGATGGGGGCATCAAGTGTATCACAAATCGCATCAAATCCCAAGGCAAACTAAACGAACACATATGAGTAGGTAGAACCTGGATCAAACAAAACAGTAGCCATCCGATCACATACAAGAATAGTATATGCGATCACTACACCAGACGCCTCAGCCTTGGTCTTTCCCAATAAGGCATAAAACTGAGCCGTGTCATCTTGACGGGCAATCTCTTTACCTGGTTGCACTGCTCCTCTACCTGCATTACCATTTCCCCGGCCTCTACGGCCTCGCTGATTCCCTCCTCGCCCACCTTATGGGCGTCCCCTGCAATTATTATCGTTGCCCGCGGGTACTATTGCTCTAGTCTGCTGTTGCGCAGGGTCAAACATGCGTGGATGGGGAAAATATCTCCTCATATGCCCAAGTTCCCCAAAATTATAGCAAATATGATCAAAAGACAGCCTGCTGCCAGCCAAAGGCGTGGCTCCTTGGCTATCCTTAAAAAAATTATGTTGTAGAGTTCCCAAGTAACCACCTGTAGAAGTGGGCAAGGCTGACTGAATTGCTCTAGCTGCAAGTGTTAGCCTACCTGAACCTCTGGAGTAGGAATCATGGAAGTTACCTGTGCTCTGGGGCTTCTTAGACAGATCTTTGGCCTGCCCATCACATCAAACTCCTTCTACTTCCTTCACAAAGTTTGTCACCTCATTAAAACTTTTTTCTGCAGAAGTCATATGGACAGACAATACCTGTAATTTGGGGTTCAATCCCTTGACAAATAAACGAATACTCTCCTCCTCTGTAGTTATCAATTGTGTAGCATATCTAGACAAGGCATGGAACTTAGCATGAAAGTGTGTCCAAGTGAGTGGGGGGTAAAACTGACGATCTGCATTACACATAGGCCCTCCACCACTGTCTAGCCTCACCTTGAAGTTGGAAGGTCACGAACTCTACCCCATGCTGGTGTACAATACCTAGCTTGTGAAGCCTCTCATAGCAATCCAAAATAAACTCATAAGCGTCCTCACTCTCATAACCATGAAACACATGCGTCTTTAGCCTCAGAAACATAGTCACTATCTTATGCTTATTACATGTCATCACAGGACCGAATAGGGGAAGGGAAAAGGCATCAGTTCGTAATGCTCCACCTACCCTGGGAATAGTAGCAACAATTGGGGGATTGACAGGAGGTCGGGTCGCTTGCATTGTTGGAAGGACTCCGGGGCCGACCAATCCCTTCTGAAAAGACATTATCTGCTGAGCTAACACTAGGTCTAAGGGAGGAATACATGTAGCCTTTGCATGTGCATCCCCCTCTAGTCCATCATCCTCCTCGTCTTCGACCTTCACATTCTCCTCTACCTCTTCGTAATATGAAGGAAGAGCCTCTTCTCTGGGAGCATTCTCAACTGGAGTTTCGCCCTTGGCAGGTGTTTCCCTTCCATGACCTCTTCCCCCTCCTCTTCCACTACCCCTGCCTCAATCGCGACCTCTTGCTGCGGACTCCTCGGCTGGCTTATTGAAGGGAGCTACGGGCCTAAAGTCGTTGAAACATGTGTTAACCATCTACAAACAAAAGAGGTAAGTAGATTAGATACCAATTCGGATCGCCAGATACCAATTGGAATCAAGTTATAGTACGAAAGGAGTAGAAACAAAGAGATTTCCTAAAGTCATGTAGCCTCTCGAAGAAAAGTATAGACGTCTCTGTACCGTTCCGCAATACTCTACTAGACTCGTTGTGGTACAACGAGATCAATAAACCTAGGGCTCTCATACCAACTTTGTCATGACCCAGACCGTCGTGATTGACACCCACACTAACCCTCTGGTGGGAGAACCATTGCTACACCCCAACTAAGCAATTTAACGAAAAACTATGCATTTAAAGATATGGAAGCAAGTTTAAATGACTAAAGAAATATGAAGTTCCCATAAACTCCGAAAGTTCAACAAACAACTAACAAACTATTGCGGAAGTTAACCCCTAGAACTGAAAGTCATTGTACCAAAACTACTAACAAACAAGTCTAAGAGAATGGTACAAACCCAAAACTAAACATACGAGTAAATCTAATTAGAAATTCTGAGTCCGAAAAGAATAGACTAAATAACAGAGGACCCATGGTAGCCTGAAAGAACCGGCTCACCCTTGAATCCGATCTCGATCACTGATCTACTAGCTGAGGTCTATCAGTAGCCACCTGAAGATGCATTGTACTCAACAAAGAATGAGCAAGTGTAGTATCAGTACACGAACCACAGTGTATTGGTAGGATCACACGGCTATTCCGATAAGCGAAACATAGGTAAGCAATCACAACATAGTAAACACATATATACAGAATACATAGATCAGTTATCATTTCAAGAGCAACAAACAGTTTCCAATATCAAAGAAAATTAACATGAATGCAATAATCACAATGGTCCTATCATGGAACCCACACCCAAATTGTTAGTGTGTCAGAAAGTGACACCCGATCTAATATATGTGTCGGAATGTAACACCGATCCAATATATGTGTTAGAACATGACACCCGATCGAATATGTGTTGAAAAGTGACACCCGATCCAATCAGCATAACCACAATCACAATCACACCCATAAAGAACATTACTCATAATCATACAACCAAGTATTAGGTTCATGGTATGAAATCGTTCACACATATTCATTTTCATTGGGTTTGGTTGGCATTTTCCTATTCACATACATACATGCATATAATGAAGCAATTAACCGGCATATATCACACAAACAGGAAATCAAGCCATCACCTACATTGAAACCAAGCTTGAATCCTCCTAAGACACATAAGCCTTCCATTTCCAGATTCTTTCCACTTGTTCTTGGTCTAAAATAATCAATTAATGCAAGGATGAATAAACAAGGCCTAATTTACCCAGATAATAATCAATCTATCTATCCATGGCCAAAACGAAGATCATAATGTTCAATTAGGTTTTTTCCCACTATTAACTTCAGGTCACAACCCTCCCCCAATGATAATTACCCAAGAATCTAAGTTCTACGAATTGAAAATAGGATTAGGGGAGTAATAATCTTACCTTTAGCTCTAGAAGTGGTGGAAAACTGTCAGCAACATGTCTTGGGTCGTCACTTAGCTCTCAAGAATGAATGTTTGCAGAAAATAACATTTTTGGGCTTTTTACCTGATTTAAGTCGGGATTGTCCCGCCACAGCGAGACCCAACCCACAACAGCAGCCTGATTTCACGTATCAGGACACTTCTTCAAATTCTAAGTGCCAACGATCGTTAGTCAGTAATATAACCCAACTAACTGAGTTAGGGTTGAATCCCACAGGGAGTAGTACATATTTGAGAATCAATAGGAAAGTACGAATATGCTCAAGTCAATCATAGGAATAGACATTATCGAATAAAAACATAATTCAAATTATGGGTGACATGAATGTCAAAAAATAGGGGATTTTGGTTTAACTATTAGCTACAACAACAACAAATAACACAAAAATAATAATATTGAGACGGGTTCTTGAGATGTGATTGGATTATCGGCTAAGGTAGACATGTGGGTGATTGAAACTGTTAGTAAATAGATGTAAATCAGTGAATAAGCTAGAATTTAGTGGGGATAAACTTTCTCTCGAACAATTTACCCCAAATAAAGTGGGTTTCTCTCGAACACCAACAAGCATGCAAATAAGAAAAACTTACGCTTTAGTCCATTCACTCTCTCGAGTTGAATGTGTGGAAGAGGGTTTAGGATTCACTCTCTGGAGTTGAACCCATGACAACCCAATACCCACAGGCCATCAATTCAGTAATCTTGGTTTAAAAACCTCTTTCTCGAGCAAGCCAAAAACACGAAGGTAGAGTTGCATTTGCAACTACAACCCTTTAAATTGAACCACAATTACTGATTGAAAACACTTTTAAACAACATTTAAACTAACAATTAGCAATACCCATAAGCTAAATAAACCTATAATCACATAATCACACCCCAAGAATTGGGGTTTTAGCTAGACATCATAAAAAGGTAGAAATCGTTACCAAATTGTGTTTCCATCAACTGGGTAAGATTAATTTCATCTTTACAAATGTCCTAATTGAAGAATCTCAAAGACCCACTTCCAATTTCTCAAAAATGGAAAACTTCAATTCTTCAAAGCTAAGGAAAAGTTTTGTCTCAATACTCAGTGTTCAAACTGAAATTCTAAAAATTCTATATTATGAAAACTGATGCTAAACTAAAATTTCAAAAATGTATTTATAGACGCCAAAAATATGATGTGAAAGACCATTCGGCGCAGTAAGTCAGGATCACCTATCAACTCAGCGATTCGCCCTTTGGTCAGTTCCATCGCCTTTTTTCTTAGGCCTTCAGCATCCTTAAGTTCTATAACTTTGGGCGATCCAGTCACTGCATCGCGGAACCGTTCGGTGACACGCCGACTGCTCCTTTCTCTCACCGACTTGATTTTGTCCTTCAGGGCTTGGCACACTACAACTTTAGGCGAGGTAATAGCCACTCGGTGACTCGGCCAATGAATTAGGTGATCAACATTCCTTCTTTTCTTTGTTCTTTCAGTTGCCTTTTTCATTTTTGCACATTAGTGTCCATGCTTTGTTCCTAAATCCAAATACCTAGAAATCAAGGATTTTACATCATTTATTGGCACAAGATAAGAATTTGAGGAAACTAAATCTATCCAAATAAAGCCCTAAATGAGTCCAAAACGTGGACTCATCAACACCCCCAACTTAAACTTTTGCTATCCTCAAGTTCAGTAGTTCAAAAAAGATGTCTCAAATAGTGATACAGAAGAGTCAATCATGAATGCACACAAAAAAAGACCCAACTTACTTATGCAAGGATCAATTGTGCACTCAAAGATTCAAGTTGTGACTCACCAATATCAAAGATACTCAAGTTCACAATACTTTCTTCAAATGCAGGTTCAAGCTTAACAAAGGTACTTGAATGCCCTCACACAAAGAATGATTTCATATTCACACACAATGGTTCAACACTTTATAGCTCCAGAATCACAATCAACACTCACACTCACAAAGATGAACACAATGCATGATTTCACCCATAGGTTTGCCCTTATTTTCCAACCAACACTTGCTTCAGCTTACTCAAGATCACAAAGGTCTTTTCAAGGCTTGTAACGGGGCTGAGTGTAAAGGTATAGTCATTTAGGCTCAGTGGCTGCTATCCTCATGAAATGTGGTGTGAATAACACTTTCTTTCCTTTTCTTCATCTTTCTCATTCATGCTCAAAAGTCACCCCATTATTCACTTTTCATGGACTGTTGGACACCCCATTTCTTTTTGCATTTTCACAACTTTATTCCACAACAATTTAATTATTTTTCTTTTTCATTCTTTTCTTCTTTTCTCTTTTTTTTGTATGGGGGGTTCCATCTTTCTCAAAACCATGGGTTAAAAGGGACTTCTTTGCACTTCTTGATTTACCTTTTCTTTTCACCACACCCCCAACTTAAGCTTTCGGCCTAAGTTGGCTATTCAAACAAACCACATCTCATGAAGATTAAGGATGAAGGGATAAAGAAAGGTCACAATGTCATCAAGTTTCTTCCAAGGAAAGGCTAAGGCTCAAAAAATGTTCAAGCAAAGTTCACACACTCACAATGTAGGCCACAAAAGAGGTATAATGTCAAATTGTTTCACTCTTTAAAGTTGCCTAGGATCATTTCAAGTGATTGCATCACTTAGTCAACCGGACCAACGGGGTAAATTCTAGGTGTCATCATACATCGTTCACGGTAAGCTCATCACACACAAGGCATTGACACCAATGTCAAACAAGACTCCACACTTTTGCTAGTGTGCAATGCTCATCACAAGAGACTCAATTTGATAATTGGCTAGTCATAACTAGATGTAAAAAGTTTACATATTGCCTATGTAATTTCATTTGGCCTCATTGTAGCCGCACATTCATGTTTGTTCGATTATGAGCACTATTCAAGTCATCGGTATTGATCAAGACAAATACTCAAATTTGCAAGAGAACAGCCACATTCAAACACAAATAAGAAGTGGAACAAATTTTTTTGGAAGGGTCCAAAAATCATTTACAATTAAAATAGGGAGCCACAAACTCAATCATCCACGAAAACAGTGCAAAACACAATTTATATCACAAAACCCAAATATATGAACAAAGTAATAATCACAAAAGGTGTGCCTCACCCCACCACAAACAAAAGCTATTTGTTCTTAAATGCAAGAAATAAAACATCCAAAAGTCAATAAAAATAAGACAGAGAGGGAGGTAAAGAGAAATCATGTCTAAACAGTCGCTCCATCTGTCTAGGAATCAGTGCTCGGTGTAGTGCTCTGAGCCTGGGTCTCAGCACCCAGAGTCATATCAATAGTACCACCAGCTCCACTCAGGCCTGCCATAGGCATCTCTGTCAGCGATGTCTGGATCACTAATTGTACAATCATCTCCTCTAGATCTGGCAGGTCTACATATATGCTCTATGCCCTCACATCAATCTGCTCCTCGTTGGTGTCTGCCTCTGACTCATCAGCTGCTATACCATCCTGGTGTACCTCTGTGGTGGTGGCCGGAGGAATCTCAGAAGTCTCTGGGGCATCTACATTGTCTGCTGCCTCCAAGTGGGAAGTGAAGTCAGTGGACTTCAAGCAGTCCACATCCTTCCTCAGATCCGCAACCTCGGCTTTCAAAGTCGTAACCTCTGAAGTGTCTCCCTGTCTACTCTCAGAAGCCGTGAATCTCACAGTCAAATCATCAACAGAAGCCCGAAGGGGGGTCAGTGTAGCTAAAATAGCAACCTTAATCATCCATGGCACAACAGCCTCCAATCTAGTAGCCCTCACATCAGCCAAGTGGGAAAAGTGTCCCATCTTCAGGAGCATGGCCTGAGTGATCTTGGTGGGCTGGGCAGAGGTAGAAACACCTGGAGTCTATGAAGAAGTAGTAGGAGCAGATGTACCTGAAGGCCCTGAGGCCGGAGTAGACAAAGATGCCTCTGCAGGTATCGAATCAATGTCCACCTCCGGGGATGTATCCACCAGAGTTTCTCTCCTCCTGTTGGCCTCCTTTCGTGTGTATTCGGCCTTTATACGCCTGATATCGGTGGACGAGGAAGGAGTGACCTCAATATCTCTCGTATCATCCCGGGGAACTCCAGTACGCCAGCATACCTCCGTGATCAAGATCGGGAATGGTAGGGAAGTCTGCCTCTGCTTGGCCCTCATGGCCATCTCCTACTCAATAAGGAGTCCTAGGTCGATGCTCCTTCGAGATATGATCGACCCAAGGCAGGCCAGCTTAGGGTGGGGTAGGATGGACTTATTCTGGGATGGCATGATGGTGCTGCTAATAAAGCCAAACCAGAATCGAGCAGCAATATTGAGATCACTCTTCTCAATGGGGACCCATGCCTCGATCCAGCTCGAGGTGGTATCGGAAATCAACGGAGCAAGCCAGCCCTTCAAGTCATCCAAGGACTGAGTAGAAGGTGATAAGTCCACAAATTAGACTCATTTAGGGCTATATTTTAATAGAAATTGTGTCCACAAATGCTTATTTTATCTCAATATCTGATGAAAACCCTTAAGTTTCAAGTATGTGATGTTTTAAGGAAAGCATGGACACTACATCGCAAAAAGGAATTTAAAGACTAAAAAGAACGAAGAAATGAAGGCCTGAGGATCGTTGAGTCAACTTGGCGAGTTGTCGAAGGGTCTCACTTCACCTTTTGTTCACGTGTGCTGAGCCCTAAAAGAAGGGATCAAGACGGCGGAAAAAAAGAAGCAGTCGGCGCATCGCCGAGAAGTTCTGTGAAGCATTACTATGTCGCCCAATGACCCAGAGCACGACAATGCCGAAGGATGGTGCAAAATGGCGATGAACTACACCAAAGGGTGAATCGCCGAATTGATCGGTGATTTCGAGTAATGTCGCCGAATTGTCCGCTGCAGCACAGATTTTTTGAAAACTATAAATACTCGTTGAGAGTTATAGCTTAGTATTATATTTTTAGTGTGAGAAACAATTAATATAATTTTAGTACTTTTTATTTTTGCTTTGAGTTTGAGAGGGTTTTGAAAACTTGAAGAAGAATAGGGTTTCATCTCCAAGGATTTGGACTTGGGTCTTTTAATTTCTTCATTCTTGGCCTGTAACAAGACTTAAATCTTCATACCCATTTGAATGCAAGCTCATTTAGGTATAAATTTCTATCTCTTGATGTGTGGCTAAAAACCCCCATTCTTGGGGTGTGATTTAGCGAATATGGGTTAATATTGTTGTTGGGTCTTGTTTGTTGATTGATTCAATGTAGTTTAGTGGTGATTTCACCTAGTAGTTGTGGTTGAATTTAATGGGTTTGTAGTTGCAAATACAAGTCCACCCATGTGTTTTCAGCTTGCTCGAGAGAGAGGTCATGAAACAAAGATTGCTAGACTGATGGCCTAAGGAGTGGATCGACATGAGGTTGAGCCCGAGAGGTTGAGCCCTAGTCCCATATCCTAACACTCAGATCGAGAGAGTGAATGGGGTAAGGCATAGACTGGTCTTCATGCGGCAAATGGGTGTTCGAGAGGAACTCATTTGAAACGAGGCAAGTTGCTCGAGAGAGAATTTATTCCCACGTATACCTTAGCCTAGTCACTATTACTCTATAAATTCTCTATCGAAAGCATGTACCCAATAATTTAGATTAACTCGTATTCCGGTCACATCCCAATAATCCCCCTCTCATTGTTAGATTTTCTTGTTGATTTCGCTAATTTTAGCTTACTTGTGACAAAACCCCCAAATCGATATTTGACACTTTTGTGTCCCCCTTTAATTTAAAATGTTTTTAATCGTTAATATCTTTAGCTACGACTAGTTAGAACTAAATTTCATTTTTCTATAAATTCTCAAAACCACTCCCTTGGGACGATCCCAACCCTCAGTTGGGTTACTATATTATCGACGATCATAGACACTTGAATCGGAAGTAGTGTCGTTGGTCACGATAAGCATCAGTAGGCATGGTCATGACTTGGAAGTCACCAGGCCCAGACATCAGACCACGAGCACCTCCATGATCCATGGACTTAACAACGGGTCATGGTGGCATTCGTGACGTCTAGGCAGTAGCCTCCCTAACCTAGCCCTCAGAAACCCCTCGCCCAAGTAAGGACCATGGGGACCTTCACAGTCTGTGGTCCTGAGACGGGTTATGGGGGCATTCGTGAAGCCTAACCAGTAGCCCTCTAAATCCTGATCCACTAGACCTCGGCCATAATGAGGACTACGAGGACCTTCACTGTCCGTAGTCCTCCACACGGGCCGTGGTAGTAACTCGTGGACAAAGCCTTCAAAACCACAGGACCAAGTAAAGACCACGAGGGCCTTCACGGCCTGTGGTCCCTCTCACGGTCCGTGAAAGGGGCCGTGGTCAGCCCGTCTGCAGCTTTAAGTAAGGGGTCTTTTGGTCTTTTCCTATTTCGTTAGACCCCTAAACTACGTCGTTTTAACCCTAAACTATGTGGTTTTGATTAGTCTTAACCTAGAAACATAATTAGAACTTACCTAAGTCAGATCTTTAATCAATAACTAAGAAAATTAGAGGCAAAAGAGTAGAAAAGGTCGAGCAACCCTAGTTCAAGAACGCTGGAAGTTTCCTCAAGTTCCAGCCCTGAAATTAAAGGATTTCTCTGCGGAATTCGTCACCAGGTATGTGGCGTTTCACTAGTGGGTTCCTCATTAGGTCTCTATATTTTAGTCAGATTCTTGATTCCCTTATTATAAGTAGACCTAGGGTTTCTAGAACCTCAGCAGATTATCATGAATTAGTTAATTATATGTTCCAAATCAGATTATCACGTTATTACTTCGTTTATTGCATGAATTTTAGAACCCTAGCTATGTATTTCTTTAGTTCTTGAATTACATATGCTAGGTCAGATATTTCAGTATTTCAGATATACTTGCTTCAGTCTTGAAGATGTCCTTATCAGTATATTAATGTGCATTCCCAGTTTGCATTTTAGTTTTGAGCTATCCAGTATATCATAAATTTAGTCTTAATGTGTTGATCATTTAATCTATTCGGAGTTGCATATTACCGAGTTAGACTACGGTCAATCACCCATATAGTCCCTAAACTACGAGCCACGTAGGTTGTAAGTCCCCTCCGTGGGCATCATTCTAGTGATCACTCCAGCATGCCTCTATACCTTTGGCCGGGTGTATTGTGTCCTCTTGATCGGGCGTATCCATTGGACTCCACATTTAGCTCATGTGGTTTTATTATTGATTATTAGTAGCTCCCACAGTTCAGTCAGATTCCATTGCATTGACTACATTTCAGTATAATCAATATTCTGTCTCAGCATGTTAAATTGGCCATTGCATTCAGTTAGCTCAGTATTCAGTATCTATAGCATGTTCAGATTTTTCTCTTGTTTTATTGCTTGTTCAGTTATATGTTTATTTCAGCTTTATTCTATCCTAAATGCTCAGTACCTTTCAAGTACTGACGCATACTCTGCGCTACATCTTCTCATGATGTAGGTTCAGGTTCTCAGCATCCAGATCACGCTTAAATTGGTTCCTGATCTTCAATTCAGCAGCATCAGTGGTGAGTCCTCATTCTTCGAGCTCTAGTGACATTTTTATCTTTATCGCTTTTAGTCTTTAGTTTCAGTTTTGCTAGATCTAGTTGGGCATGTCCCAACATTCCCAGTCAGTTTAGAGGCTTATTTCAGACATAGTTAGATTCAGCTTAGTATTTGAGTTTGATATTTCTTTTGTATTAAAACTCTCATATTTGATTTATTTAGTTTAGTATATGGGTATTCCCTATCACTTTCATTTTAATGATTTAACTTCCGCATAAGTTATTATTATTCTTAGTTTGCTCATGTCATGCCAGCAGGGTTAGCTTGGGGTCACTTATGATCCTATGTCCTGTGTCCGCGTCTCGGGGGTAGTTCGGGGCGTAACAAACTTGGTATCAGAGCATTAGGTTTAAGAGTCCTATGATGTCTGAAAAGCCGCTCTAAGTAGAGTCCTTTTAATGGGTGTGAAGTGCACCAAATCTAATGAGAGGGAAGCTACAAAGTGTTTTAGGAAAAATCTTCATTTTCTTGTTACTCTTATCGTGCGTAAGTTATGATCTAATTCCGCTCAAACACGACGTTCTACATTTCAGTGATTATACCTCCTCACAGAGCTAACTCCAGGAATGCAAATGCCAGGAACGCAAACGCAGCTCCTCCAGTCCTAGATCAAGAAGTTTCGAATGCAGAATTTTGGAATGCAATGTAGATGTTGGCTCAGAGTGTTGCCAACCAGAACAGTCAGTGGGATCTAGTTCCAGCAAATGCTAGTGTTGGATCAGCTGCAGCTGGAGTGCGAGATTTTTTTAGGATGAATCCACCATAGTGCTTAGGATCGCAGATTGGTGAGGATCCCCAAAACTTCATTGATGAGGTCAATAAGATCTTTGAAGTGAAGTAGGTAACTGGGAATTATCGGGTTGAGTTAGCATCTTACCAACCTAAGGATGTGGCTCATATCTGGTATACTCAGTAGAAAGAGAACAGGGGTACAGATGCAGCTCCTATCACTTGGGATCGATTTAGTGAGACCTTTCTGGATAGGTTTTTCCCAAGAGAGCTAAGGGAGGCGAAAGCTCGGGAATTTATGAACTTAAGGCAAGGTAGCATGACAGTCAGATAGTATGGGCTCAAGTTTACCCAACCCTCCAGGTATGCTCCTCACATGGTTGCTGATTCCAGAGCTCAGATGAATAAGTTTCTATATGGACTGTCACACTTGGTGAAGACAGAGTGTAGAAATGCTATGTTGCTGGAAAATATGAGCATATCTAGGCATATGAATCATGCTCAGTAGGTTGAGGGTGATAAGCTTAGGGAACAGGCTAAGGAGAACAAGAAGGCTAGGACTAGAAGCTATGACTATTCTCAACAGAAATCGGATGGTGGAAATCGCTCGCAGGGTCAACATAAATTTTCAGCTCCAGCACATTCATCAGCTAGTGTTCCATCCTCTAAGTTCAAGCAATATTAGAAGGGTAGGGCATCAGGCTCTAAGTCTCAGGAAAGTGTTTCAGGAACCAAAATCTACCCAACTTCCCCTAAGTGTGGTAAGAACCATCCGAGCGAGTGCCTTGCAGCAAAGGAAGGATGCTTTGGGTGTGGTCAATCTGGTCACAGGTTGAGGGATTGTAATTCTAAACGAGGTCAAGGAGGCAATGGTAGAGATTACTCCACAACTTCAGCAGTACCAGTAAGTCGCCCGACTCACTAGGGTAACTTATCTGGTACAGGCGGCAGACAACGCCAAAACAGGCTCTATGCTCTTCGGGATCGCTAGGATCAGGAATATTTTCCTGATGTACTCATGGGTACGTTACGAATCTTTGATCTCGATGTTTATGCTTTTGAAACGACCCCAAAAATGCCCGAAAATGTGTTTCGGAAACAACTATAATCGTAATTTCCATATATCTCAAAATCCGTGCATGATTTTGGAAATTCGACTTCATATTCTTATTCAGGGGGTCAAATTGAGTGGGAAATGGGTCTAACCCGAATTTTAGAGCAACCGTATCAAAATTCGAAAATCGCAAAAAATGCGATTTTCAGGGTCAACTTTAAAGGGGCATATCTCTTAGCACACAAGGAACTGGAAGGGCCGCCACCCATTAAATTAAAGCCCTTCGAGTTAG
>JAJOOR010041936.1:0-16114 GCA_036250505.1 Solanum acaule
AAAAGACTTTTTAATTTTTTAATTTTTTTTGGGATTGTGGGGGGGGGGGGGTAGGAGGAGGGGTGGTAAAAAAAATTTAACTTTTATTTTTATAAAAACTGTAAAAAAAATAACATTTTTTTTGGAAGAGGGAGGGGGTGGTAGGGGGATTGTGTGGAAAAAAAGAACTTTTTTAATTTTTTTTTTTTTAAAAAAACAAATTGTTTTTTTTTTACAGTTTTTTTTGGGATAGTGGGGTAGGGGGCTGGTAGGAAGGGTGAAGTGACAAAAAAAATTAGATTTTTATTTTTTATTTTTAAAGCTTTTAACAAGATCTCTACTATAATATGGGTACTCATATTTACCCATATTATCCATTGGGTAACTCGTTTTTACCCATTTAAAATGTGAGTCGAGTCGAGTGCTTTATCCATTTCTGTTTAAACTCGTTTTCGATTGGCTCATATTCGTTTCGACTCGCTCGTTTGCCACTCCTAATCACATGTAAGAGTCTTCAGGTTGTTTAATGGATGCCCATTTGAATTTTCAATGATTCTTCTCATCATTATTGATCCATGATGACCTATTCGGTCATACCTAAGAAAAAAAATATTTAAATCGATAAACTTCTTGTTTACAATAGAATGTGCTTCAATTGTACTTATTTCTGCATAATATAAGTCATAAGAAAAAGTTGACAATTTTTTCAACACATATTTCTGGCCTTAGACAATCTTTGTAATACCAAGATATTCAACATTCATTTCATTTATTGTCTCAACATGATATCTATTTCAGCAAATACCTTTAAAACTTAACAAGTTTTTTTGGGGAGTTAGAAGAGAACAATGCATCTTCTATAACAAATTTTGTCCCCTTAGGCAGAAATATAGTAGCTCTTCTGGAACCTTTGATTAATTTTGAATTACTAGAAATTGTAGTAATATTTTCTTTTATTCTAGGCAAGTAAGAAAAATATTTCTCATATTTGAATATGGCATGCATTGTTCACTATCAACTACACAAATATCTTCATGATTGATCATTGGTCCAAATAACATTTGAGGGATATCCACATATTCTTCAAGATGAAAGGTATGGGTAAAGTAAACATTATAATACTATTACTAAACAAAATATTATACAAAACTTTATTTAATTACAAGACTAAGAAAAAACTTTCGTATTAGCTAAAACAAAAAACATCGATGAAAAATATTTAGACTAATACAGATCCATCACATATCAGGTGATCTATTTTTTCTTCAAAATTTTCAAAGAAATCCGCTACATCTAAATGCATAGGTTCAACATTATCTTCAGAGATAAAGTTTGCTTCTACATTATTTTTAGTCTCCTTTAGGGATGCTTGGTAGAGTTCAACTAAGTGCCTTGGCGTACGACATGTACGTGACCAATGTCTGTTTCCTCCACATCGATAACATTTATTTTCTGAAGTTTTCTTTTGCACCGCTTCTTGCTTTTCTTTCTTCTTCTTACACTCCTAGTGGAGATTATTTGATGAAAGATGATCGCCATGATTAACATTTCATCCTCAACCACGACCACTATTACGACTGGGGCCACGACCTTTTCCTCACTTAGATTGGTGAAAATTTACCACATTCATTTCAAGATGAAAGGTATAGGTAAAGTAAACATTATAATACTATTACTAAACAAAACATTATACAAAACTTTATTTAATTACAAGACTAAGAAAACACTTTCGTATTAGCTACAACAAACAACATGGATGAAAAATATTTTGACTATTACAAATCCATCACATATCAGGTGATCTATTTTTTCTTTAGATTTTTCAAAGAAATCCGCTACATCTAAATGCATTGGTTCAACAATATCTTCAGAGATAAAGTTTGCTTCTGCATTATTTTTCATCTCCTTCAGGGATGCTTGGTAGAGTTCAACTAGGTGCCTTGGCGTACGACATGTACGTGACCAATGCCCTTTTCCTCCACAGCGATAACATTTATTGTTTGAAGTTTTATTTTGCACTGCTTCTTTTTTTTCGTCCTTCTTTTTACACTGCTAGTGGTGAAGGTTATTATTTGATGCAAGACAATCACCATGATTAAAATATCTTTCTCGACCACGACTATGATTACGACTGGGGCCACGACCTTTTCCCCGATTCGATTAGTAAAAATTTACCACATTAACTTCAGGGAATGACATAGAACTAGTATGTAAAGGACATGTTGAGTGGTTGTGTTTTAGATTTCAAAGATAATTGGGATGACCACTTGTCTCTTATTGAGTTTGCATACAATAATAGTTATCATTCCAGCATTTAGATGGCTCTGTATGAGGTTCTATATGAGTGAATGTGTAGATTTCCTATTGGCTGGTTTGAGGTTGGCAAGGTTGAGTTGATAGGACTAGATTTGGTTCATCAAGCCATGGAGAAGGTGAAGACAATTTAGGAGAGGTTATAAACAACACATAGTCATTATAAATCCTATACTGATGTTAGAAGGAGAGATTTGGAGTTTGAAGTTGATGACTAGGTATATCTGAAAGTTTCACCCATAAAGGGTGTTATGAGGTTTGGTAAGAAAGGAAAGCTCAGTTCACGATACATTGGTTCTTATAGGATATCCAAGAGGGTTGGTAATGTAGCTTATGAGTTGGAGCTACCATCCGAGTTAGCAGCAGTCCATCCAATGTTTCATATTTCTATGCTAAAGCAGTGCTTGGGTGATCCTGCACTTATTGTGCCTACTGAGAGTATTGGACTAAAGGACAGTTTGTCCTATGAGGAGATTGCAGTTCAGATCCTTGGTCGTTAGGTTCACAAGTTGAGAACTAAAGAGGTTGCATCAGTCAAAATCTTGTGGAGGAACCAATTTTTTGAGGAAGCTACTTGGGAGGTCGAGGAGGATATGAAGAAGAGATATCCTCACCTCTTTTTCTCTCAATCAATTCCATACCAAGATACTAACTCTTTGTAAAGTACTCTTTAAGTTGATATGTTGAAGTTTATGCTATTTTGATGCTTGTTTCTTTGTGTTGGGTTGTTAGACACTTTCCCACCCTTTCATGCTAGTTTGAATTCTATTCGAGGACAAATGGTCCCAAGGGGGGAGATATTGTAACACCTCAAACTTTGAAAAATGGTGATAAAGGGAAAATGGGCAAGTCCACAAACCCAAAATAGACAATGGACCCTTCATGACACCTTGGATGATCTGTTTAGGGGTCCATGGCCCTTCTTGGGCATAGTAAAGGACTATCTAAGGCTATCAAGGTGAAGGTCACCTAGACGGCCCATGGTGACTTGTACGGTCTGTTTAGGGGTCTGTACAAGTCACCCATCAGTTTTTGAGTTAGGGTCAACTTCAAACGATTAAATCTCTCAGCACCAAATGAATTAGGTGGCCTATGACCTATCAAATTTAAGGTCTTTGAGTCCTCTTTCCAACGCCACTAAGTTTTCCTCATTTTGAGCCAGGAGAAAAAAGTTATGCTCGTTTTAGTGAAGCACTATCGGGCAGGTGAAGGTTCACGACTAGCTAGACGGCTCGTGAAGAGTTTCACGGACAATGAAACTGTAAATGGTTCATGAAGAGTTTCACGGACCGTGAAGCCTTAAATGGTCCGTGAAATTACCCGTTTTAGATACCTTCTCAGTTTAAAAAGTTGGGGTCATTTTGGTCTTTCCCCTATGCATTTGGTACTTAAACTACGTTGTTTGACCCTTATTCTAAGCCTAAACCACTATGTTTTACACCTTATTATGGGTTAGGAAGTGTTAATTGGTTATTTTACATTCATTAACACTTTAAGACATTAGAGCAAGGATCCAAGAGGAGAAAATCTAGGGTTCAAGCATTCTTCAAGTTTCTTCGGTTTCGCCAAAGAACTTCATTTTTCCAGGGATGTAAGGCTATTATTAGTGTTGAACTAGTTCGTCCTCATGCCCTACATGTGATCTATTCAGTCATAAATCATTACATCTAAATGACCTATTCAGTGTTCTTGATATTTGAATTCAGTTCTTTAACAATTGAGGTTTTGATTCCTAATTTACATGTGAATCTTATAATGTTGTTGTCACGACCCAGACCATCTTGATTGACATCCATTCTAACCCTCCGGTGGGAGAACCATTATTACAACCCAACTAACCAAATTAACAAAAACTAAAGCATTTAAAGATACGAAAGCAGGTTTAAAGGACCAAAAGAAATATGGAGTTTCCATAAACTCCAAAAGTTTAAACAAATAACTTAACCAAACTAATGTGAAAGTCTTAACCCTTGGAACCTGAAAGTCATTGTACCAAAACTCTACTAACGACAATTCTAAGAACAAGGGGTACAACCCCGAAACTGAACCAACACCTTAAACAAATAGTCTGAGGTCGAAAAGAGTAGACTTAAACAAGAAAGATCCATGGCAGCCTGAAAGAAGTGGATCACCCTTGAATCTGGTCACGCTCAATAGTCACCTAGCTAAGTTCTATCAATAGCCGCCTGAAGATGCCATGTACTCAACAAAGAACAAGCAAGTGCAGTATCAGTACACAACCATAATGTAATGGTAGGATCACACAGCTATCCCAATAAGTGAAACACATGCAAGTAACCATAACATTATAAAACAGGCATGTACCGAACATATACAATATTAGTCATCTTTTCAGGATCAATGTAGCATTTCACGTTCTCAATAATACACATTGGTTATCATTTTAGAGCAACAAACAATCTTTCAACCTCAATCACCATTAGATATGAACGTAATCATCACAAGTAGATACACAACACAATTCAATGGTCCTCTCACGGAATCCAATTCAATGGTCCTCTCATGGAACCCATACCCAAACTATTAGTGTACTGGTACGTGGTATCAGATCCAAGTTAGTGTGTCGAATCGTGACACCCGTTCCAATGTTTATGCCGGTACGTGGCAACCGATCCCAGTTAGTGTGTCGGAACGTAACACCCGATCCATTCAACAAACCACAATGACAAGTACATTCTCATAATCATACAATCAAATCATGATTCATGGAATACAAATATTCAATTATCCTCATTCACGATTAGTGTGATCAATAATGCAACATTCGCTTACATACATGCATAATAATGAAGCAAGTACAAACATGTCACGACTCGTGCCTACACCCCGAACGTGATATGACGTACAAGACTCCGAAGAGCCTCATACATGCCTCATAGCATTCATAACATAAGATAATCGAAATAGTGCGGAATTAAAACCTTTCTTTAAATCCATACAATTGATAAACTTCATTCAAAACAACGGAAGTCTACTACTATCACATGGCCATCTAAAAACAATATTTGAATCAAAAGTAAGGTCATGACCCTTTACAATAGAAAGTATAAAAAGATTCTATTAAAAAGAAAGACATGAAACATCAAAAGTACTTGTCCTCGAATCCATGAGGACATACCACAAGCCTTGGTAGAACTCAATCCAAGCTTCAACTAGAAGAACTCAGCTCATTTGCCGGAACCTACACTTTGTAGAAAAATAGAAGAAATATGGGTTAGCACATTTAATGTACTAAGTATGATAGCCATGCTTAAAACAAACTTTTTGGTTGGAAACCATGCATATGCCAATTTTGAGAAAATATCATGGACATAAGTATAAGAGGCATAAGATACAACATAGTCAACATACAAGTCACTTCATCACAATAGAACATTCACCTTAAGTAACCCTCAAGCTATACTTTGTGCAATGTATGAATAGCGTCCCATACCATTATCCACACTAAGTACCCCTTTAAAGCCACCAAAAGTGAACTTACCATAATTTCCTTTTCATCTTTAGACAAAAATCATACATAAGGAACATAAACATTTCATAAGTCATGACAAGGAAAGTAACTCATAATACCATCCAAGTAAAGCATACATCATTACATTAAGCATTAAGTCAACATTCTTCATTAGCTTCATTAAGGGGACTTTCATTCGTTAGCCATAAAGACATTAGAGAACTCACCATAACTCTTTCAAAACCTACTCATGCAATGTATGGATAACATCCCATACTACCACCCACACTTCATAGAACCTCTCAAGTAACCATAGTGCACATCTCACATGATGGGAATAATCATTAACCGACATAGACCATGAGAGCAAACCATGGAATCCGGCGTCATATAGCCCCATACCATAAAGGGGTGGTCTACTTGCATAGGGTAGAACCAATAACATTTTAGCTTAGGTGGATCCACTAGATAATATTCTATGCAGGCACATAGTTATGGGATAAGAAAGATGTTCATTTAAACCCTGCCTAAACATGGGGAGAGCTTCTATCTTGCCAAATTCACTCAGTGCTTAACCTCCATTCCCATAAAGTATTTCATATTCATTAACCTTATTGTACTTGATAGGGCCACCAACATTAGGTCTACCGAACCAAGGTACATTACAAATGAAAGGGCCATCACCATTAGGTCTACCGAATCAAGGTACATTACGTGAATATCTCATTGAATCCTCAAGAAGGGCCACCACTATTAGGTCTACCGATTCAAGGTTCATCATTTCACACATGAAAGGGCTACTACCATTAGGTCTATCGATTCAAGGTTTATCTACACTCATCATGAAGGGCTACCAACATTAGGTCTACCGATTCAAGACATAGCCTAGAATACTTCATCATTCATTTATAAAAGCTCTACCAACATTAGGTCTACCGATTCCATGTTTATTAAATCAAGACATATTCATTACATAAGAAGAGGATGCTTAAGCCTACCAATTCAAGATGCAACATTACATTGAAGAAACCCTTCACATTCAATCATCATCATTCATGAGTGTCAAATTGAGAAATAGCCTTTCAATAATAACACAATTACGTTCTAAACATGGTTATAATACTTTCATTGTAATCACATGCATATACTTAACATCATAATCATACATAAATCCCTCATGAAATTTCCCTCCAAGGCTATGAATCAATCTAAACCCAAACATCTAGAAAACTACATTAGATAAGGGAAATAACATGGTTCAATAGCTAATTCCATATAGACATAAACAATTCAACCTACTTTCATAATCAATCAATTCCCAATCATAATTCACAACTTAGGATTTTGGGGGAAATATGGGTTCATAGGAAAAATTCACCATAATTCATCATTAATTCAACAATCCATTCATAATTCATCATATATAAACCTTTGAAAACGTTTTGGAATTGAACCCATGCATAGATTGAAAATGCTATGTTTTTGGGGGATTTTGGAAACATTGAAATAATCTTTTGAAGGGGCTCCTTGGATGGAAACTAGCCAAGGATGAAAACTACCATACCTTAATGGAGTTTTCCTTGAAATTTGAAAAGAAACACTTTGGTTCTTCAAGCCGTAGCCTTCGCTCCTTCTTCTTCTTCAATAGAGGTTTTTTTTCTAGAGAGAGAAATATTGAGAGGTATGAATTCTTTTGGGTGTTTGGGAATAATGAAGTAAAACAGGTGTTTAAAGACTTAAAACCATTTATAGATGTGAACTAAAACAATTAAAAACGACCCCATTAGTTGACTAATAAATTAGGAAATTACAAAAAGACCCACAACTTAGGCAGCCCCGTCCAGGGACCATAACCATCTATCTAGGGGACCACGACTCGTGGTGGTTCCCGTGGTGCTTCAACCAGTAGCCTCCTCAACTTGCCATGCCTCCCATGAGGCTAAGGCATGACCACGATACCTCCCACGATCCGTGGTCAAGATCACGAGTCGTGGTGAAGGTCCTGGTCTTGAGGCAATGTCAAGACTTTGAAGCCTTGCCTCTCATGCGCCTAAGGGACCTTCACGACCACCCTTCACGTCTCATCATGGGCACCACGGCCCGTGGTGGCGCCCGTGGTCCCTTGACCAGTGGCTCCTTCAACCTCACCCATCCCCCATGAAGCTAAGGCAACTTCACGAGCCTTCCCATGGCTCGTGGTCATAACCACGAGTCGTGAAGTGGCTCGTGAGGGGAAGCCTTGGCTTGGCACCATTTTAGGGCACACTGCCTTACCAACTACGGGTGGCACCACGGGTTGTGAAGACCCTCGTGGTCATGGTAGGCAGTGGCTAGGCCTTGTTTTAGGCAGCCTTGGCCCCCTAGCTATGGTGTTCACCCGAAACCCTTAGCCCTTGCCCTTAACCCTCGATGTTAACCCTCACGTTTAGGCTCTAGTTCAACCTACCATTTTTCGAGGTGTTACATTATCTCCCCCTTGGGAACATTCGTCCTCGAATGATACATTAGACACCTTACAGAATTATAGACTCAAGACTAGCAGCCCATCATGCATGACACATCAATAAAATGCACAAATCATAGGAGGAAACATCAACTCTATCTCAATAAGCTCAATGCAACACAACGAAGTAGGAACTACATCTACAAACTCATTATGCACAAAAACATCAACATTTCTGATTTCATTGGAGGAATTTCCTTCTCCAACTAACATCATGCTCATTACAACATCATAAAGCAAATTATGCAATTCTTCTCAAAGACACATTTAAGCATGTTCAACAATTCAACTCATGAAGCATTTAGGCAACTCATTATAGATGCACATCAACATGAGGAATAAAAATCATGAAAACTCAATTTCTCATTAACATACATTCATCAAGAACATTCATATCATAAGGAGATCATGGAAAGACATAAATCACATCTAACTCCAAACATGAAACAATCCATAAGGAATTCTTGGTCTCAAGCTTGAATAGGAATAGAACAAAGTGATAAGGCTACTGGAACTCTCAACAACCTTACTATTCATCATTACTATCTCCCCCTTGGGAGTAAACCCAAACTAAGACTAACATGAAAATAGCATAGGGATCTCAATACAACAACCACAACTAAAAGAAACTATCACATACCGATGCGTTCATCCGGAAGAGCTCCTTTGCCCTTTTTAGCTTGAAGTACATAGAAACAATTTTTCTTTGGAGCATTAGTATCCCGACCATTAATAGAAGCTTGTTTGGCCTCTCTTCCTTTGGCCGTAAGAGTAGGACATTCTTTCACTTGATGATCACTCTTTCCACAACCATAGCACCCATTAGTACCGGCTAGGCACTTCCCTAATGCTTCTTTCCACAATTGGTGCAAGTAGGTTTAGGAAATGGAGGTCCACCACCTTTCTCTTGGTTAACCCTAGGATTGCTTGGATAATCTTGGTTTGGAGCTCTCTTCTTGAACCTTGGTTGACCTTGCTCATCGGATCTAACTCTCTTCATCTCCCTATTCTTCCTTTTAAGTTTAGACTCCTCAATAGATTGAGCATATACCATAAGTCTAGAGATGTTCATGTATTCATGGAGCATTTTCGTATGGCACTCTTCCTCAACTAGGTCGGAAACTCCCGTTACATATCTACTCATTTCATCCCTTGGGTTAGACACCAAAGATGGGGCATACTTAGACAATTGGGTAAATTTCAAAGAATACTCTTGAACATTTATGTTACCTTGCCTAAGGTTAATAAACTCCTCCACCTTAGCCTTCCTCTTCTCATGGAGAAAGAACCTACAAAGGAAGGCTTCCTTGAACACTTCCCAATCTATAGGCCCTGCTCCTACCGGCCTATTGCTCTTCCATTGGGTGAACCAAACTTGGGCAACATCGTTCAATTGATAAGAGGCTAGTTTCGCTTTTTTCTATAAAAGTCACCCCCATAGCATTAACTACCTTATACACCTCATCCAAGAATTCTTGGGGATCCTCTCCCACCTTGGAACCTAGAAACATCGGAGGGTTCATCCTCACAAAGTCCCTCAACCTAGAAGCCATAGTGCTCACAATTGGATTCACATGAGTTTCAACACCCCTATTAGCTTGGGCAGTCATAGCTTGGGTTTGAGTAGTTACGGCATGATCCATCATCAAAAGAGCCGACCTAACTTCCTTATTTGTCATAGCCAGAGGATCAATAGGAACTTGGTTGCCTTGAGGAACTTGGTTACCTTGAGGACCTTGGGGAGGAACTCCATCATTCATGTTCTCCTCTTCCATCCTTCTTGCGTTCGTCCTTCTTGTATTCATATCCTATAAACACAAGGGAAGGGTTAGGAAAAGAACATTCACAGAGTTAAAACTCTAAGGCATGACTAAAGAGTAATGAAAGAAGTGTAGCTTCCTAACGTCTTATAGCCTCCCACTCATAAATGTGTCGCAATTCACACCCATGAACAAGACTCAACTCGACGTGTCTTGTGGGACATCAATCCTAAAAGCCTCCCAAAAACCTGGCTCTGATACCATGTCTATCATGAATCGAGCCTACACCCTGGACGTGACACGGAGTAGAAGACTCTGAAGAGCCTCATACAAGCCTCATAGCATTCATAACATAAGATAATCGAAATAGTGCGGAATTAAAACCTTTCTTTAAATCCATACAATCGATAAACTTCATTTAAAATAGCGAAAGTCTACTAGTCTCACATGGCCATCTAAAAATAATATTTGAATCAAAAGTAAGGTCACGACCCATTACAATAGAAATTCTAAAAAGAGTCTATTACAATGAAAGACATGAAACATCAAAAGTACTTGTCCTTGAATCCATGAGGACATACCACAAGCCTTGGAAGAACTCAATCCAAGCTTTAACTAGAAGAACTCAACTCACTTGCCGGAACCTACACTTTGGAGAAAAATAGAAGAAATATGGGTTAGCACATTTAATGTACTAAGTATGATATCCATGCAAAAACCATGCTTAAAACAGACATTTTGGTTGGAAACCATGCATATGCCAGTTTTGAGAAAAATATCATGAACATCAGTATAAGAGGCATAAGATACAACATAGTCAACATACAAGTCACTTCATCACATTAGAACAATCACCTTAAGTGACCCTTAAGCTATACTTTGTGCAATATATGAATAGCGTCCCATACCACTATCCACACTAAGTACCCCTTTAAAGCCACCAAAAGTGAACTTACCATTCTTCCTTCTCATCTTTAGATAAAACTCATATGTAAGGAACATAAACATTTCATAAGTCATGACAAGGAAAGTAACTCATAATACCATCCAAGTAAAGCATGCATCATTACATTAAGCATTAAGTCAACATTCTTCATTAGCTTCATTAAGAGCAGTTTCATTCGTTAGCCATTAAGACATTAGAGAACTCACCATAACCCTTTCAAAACCTACTCGTGCAATGTATAGATAACATCCCATACTACCACCCACACTTCATAGAACCTCTCAAGTAACCATAGTGCACATCTCATATGATGGGAATAAGCATTAATCGACAGAGACCATGAGAGCAAACCATGGAATCCGATTTCATATAGACCCACACCGTAAAGAGGTGGTCTACTTGCCTAGGGTAGAACTGGTAACATTTTAGCTTAGGTGGATCCACTAGATAATATCCTATGCGGGCACATAGTTATGGGATAAGAAAGATGTTCATTTAAACCCGGGCTAAACATGGGGAGAGCTTCCATCTTACCAAATCTACTTGGTGCCTAACCTCCATTCCCATAGAGTATTTCATATTCATTAACCTTATTGTACTTGAGAGGGCCACCAACAAGTCTACCGAACCAAGGTACATTACACATGAAAGGGCCACCACTATTAGGTCTACCAAATCAAGGTACAATACATGGATAGCTCATTGAATCATCAAGAAGGGCCACCACCATTAGGTCTACTAATTCAAGGTTCATCATTTCACACATGAAAGGGCTACCACCATTAGGTCTACCAATTCAAGGTTTATCAACACATTAGTTTCTAGACTCATCATGAAGGGCTACCAACATTAGGTCTACCGGTTCAAGACATAGCCTAGAATAATTCATCATTCATTTATGTAAGGGCTACCAACATTAGGTCTACCGATTCCATGTTCATTAAATCAAGACACATTCATTACACAAGAAGAGGATGCCTAAACCTACCAATTCAAGATACAACATTACATTGAAGAAACCCTTCACATTCAATCATCATCATTCATGAGTGTCAAATTGAGAAATAGCCTATCAATAATAACACAACTACGTTTTAAACATGATCATAATACTTTCGTTGGAACCACATGCATATACTTCACATCATAATCATACATAAATCTTTCATGAAATTTCCCTCCAAAGCTATGAATCAATATAAACCCAAACATCTAGAATACTATATCAGATAAGGGAAATAGCATGATTCAATAACTAATTCCATATGGACATAAACAATTCAACCTACTTTCATAATCAATCATTTCCCAATCACAATTCACAACTTAGGATTTTGGGGGAAACATGGGTTCATAGGAGAAATTCACCATAATTCATCATTAATACAACAATCCATTCATAATTCATCAGATATAAACCTTTGAAAACATTTTGAAATTGAACCCATGCATAGATTGAAAACCTTAGGTTTTTGGGGGATGTTGGAAACATTGAAATCATCTTTAGAAGCGGCTCGGGGCTCCTTGGATGGAAACTAGCAAACGATGAAAACTACCATACCTTAATGGAGTTTTCCTTGAAATTTGAGAAGAATCACATTGGTTCTTCAAGCCCTAACCTCTACTCCTTCTTCTTCAATGGTGGTTTCTAGAGAGAGAAATATTGAGAGGGATGAATTATTTTGGGTGTTTGGGAATAATGAAGTAAAAGAGGTGTTTAAAGACTTAAAACCATTTATATATGTGAACTAAAACAATTAAAAACGACCCCATTAATTGACTAATAAAATAGGAAATTGCAAAAAGACCCTCAACTTAGGCAATCCTGTCCAGGGACCACGGCTATCTATACGGCCCGTCTATGGGACCACGGCTCGTGGTGGTGCCTATGGTCCCTCAACCAGTAGCCTCCTCAACCTGCCATGCCTCCTATGAGGCTAAGGCATGACTACGAGACCTCCCACGATCCGTGGTCAAAACCACGAATCGTGGTGAAGGTCGTGATCTTGAGGCAGTGTCAAGGCTTTGAAGCCTTGCCTCTCATGCACCTAAGGGACCTTCACGACCGCCCTTCAAGCCTCGTCAAGGGTACCACAGCCCAAGGTGGGGCCTGTGGTCCCTTAACCAGTGGATCTTTCAACCTCACCCATCCCCGATGAAGCTAAGGCAACCCCATGAGCCTTCCCATGGCCCGTGGTCATAACCACGAGCCGTGAAGTAGCTCGTGAAGGGAAGCCTTGGTTTGGCACCATTTTAGGTCACACTGCCTTGCCAACTACGGGTGGCACCACGACTCATGGTGGCCACCACGGGTCGTGAAGACCCTCGTGGTCATGTTAGGTAGTGGCTAGGCCTAGTTTTAGGTAGCCTTGGCCCCCTAGCCATGGCCTTCACCCAAAACCCTTAACCTTTGCCCTTAACCCTCGACGTTAACCCTCACGTATAGGCTCTAGTTCAACCTACCATTTTCCGAGGTGTTACTAAGCATGTATCACACAACATGAAATCACAACCATCACCTACCTTGAACAAAGCTTGAATCCCCTAAGAAACTAGATTCTTCCCTTTCCAGATTCTTTCCACTTGTTCTAAGGTCTACAAACAATCATAATAATGCGTGGATCAATAAACAAGACCTAATTACCCTGATTATAATCAATAACATCAACCCTAGGCCAAACCCATGATCCCCATACCTAGGTTAGGGTTTCTTCCATCATAAATCACAGATCAAAACCCTCCCCCATTGATAATTACCCAAGAAACTAAGTTCTACAAATCAAAAAGTGGATTCGGGGAGTGAAAGCCTTACCTTTAGCCTCATGAATGGTGAAAACCATCAAGAAAACACCTGGTGTCATTCCATAGATCTCAAAGTCGAAACCTGCAGAATAAAACATCTTTGGGGTTTATTTTCGACTTAAATCCCATCTATCCCGCCACAACGGTCCTCACCCAACTACAGCGTCCCCGCCCTGGAGGCCGTAATCCAGCTCTGGCGGCTTGCGCGGAGACAGAACGTAGGAATATGAGTTCCAAACACCTATTTCACAACACACCTTTATCCCACGAGACTCAAAAAATACCCGTTCACGCTAATATCGATTTTGGGAGTTCTACTCACCCGAATTCGATTTTGTAACGTCGTAAGTGTTCCTTAATGTCCTAGCTATCTACTCACATGATCAAATTCATAATTTGATCTCCTGTTTGTTACCAGATTTCCCTATACCTTACTGACTCCGATTTCGTCCAAATCTGGACTAGGTTGGGAAATTCCAAGTTACTACCAAAAAGTTTTTCGGCCAAAATTTTTTCCACGTTGGCTGTTTCATTATGACAGGAAAAGGTTGTTACAATAGATACCAAATTACCCATCACTCATCCCCGAGTGACAAACTAGGAGAAATGGGCTAAAAGTAAGGGTAGAGTTGTATCTGAATCGTCGAATTACTGGGGATACTTGTCTCGCATGTCCTTCTTGGTTTTCCCAAGTAGCTTCCTCAACCGGACGATTCCTCCATTGAAATTTCACGGACTTTATCTCCTTGGTCCTCAAACCAACCAATTGAATACCTACACATCCTCTGATATAATGCCTTAATGAAGTCATCACAATAGTCGAGTGATAATTATTGTTGTATGCACTCTTAACTAACAACAAAGTTATTCCCAATAACCACCAAAGTTGATAGTACACATGTCTGCAACATGTTAAAAGGACCTTAACACAATCATTTGGACTAATCCTTTAGCACTTAAGCATGATAAAATTCCAAATCAATACTCGCTACAATTAGCAGTGAACCTAAATCAGCCAACACACACTTATAATACCTAAACAATCATAGTCCTTATCAACATCTCCATATCGCAACATAAATTTCCATATGCTTAAGTTATAAAATTTGATCTTTAGACATCAGATACTCATCGAGGGATATGTCCAAGCATACAAACCCTCTAACCACATTATCGAATGCTTGATTTAGCAATTATGATTGTAGATTACCCTTAAGAATAGTAGAATTGGACCCAATGATTGCCACATTCAACCACACACAATCAATACATGACCTTGACGAATGGATGAATATTAAGATTGTCGGACAACCATAATTACACATGGTAGCTCTTCTATAAATTCTCATAAGCAAGGTGGTACATGTAGAACCACTAAAATACTTTAACAACTCCAAGACAAAACCAATTATGTCATTCGAAATAACCAAATCTTCCCAATCTTCCCACTCAACCAAGAGAACATCGCAGGATTTGGTACCCCTGATCCACCACTAGGGATCGACCCACAAAAGTGAAAACACATGAGAGCATATCTAGTGAATCATACTCACAATACTAACAACCATCATAAACACTCCAATCATTTACCTTATTATAAACCAATACTTTTTAAATGAAACCTTTCTTAGGTACTTAACAATCGATAATAATAAACTTTATGACTCAACCCAGGTGTAAGTCCTTTCAAATGCTCAATACTGGGTACAATTGATCATTTCTCACCTTGCCAATTCATACCTTGATAAAATATATTACCACGAATGTAGACTTACAATGAAAAAAAATACGAATTGTAAATTCAATCACATAACACAATCCCCTTATCTATTAACATTATCTTGTACTTTGAAGATTCTTATGAATTCATAAATCTTCACTTTTCATTGATCGCATCTCCATCGATCTTACAATATCCTTCTCTAAAATTCAATCGTACTCAGTACTAAACACAAAAACAAAATATAGCCCTTATCATCACTTTCGAGCTAATATCTGTACACTCCTTTCTCAAGTCTTTTCGAATAGTCGTCAACCAATCTGATGGACCCGTGACACTATTACCATAGCCACATCAACACGAAATAAATCACGCGCCTCTGAAACCAATTACCTACCCCTCTTAGGTACTTAACAATCGATAATAATAAACTTTACGACTCAACCCAGGTGTAAGTCCTTTCAAATGCTCAATACTGGGTACAATTGATCATTTCTCACCTTGCCAATTCATACCTTGACAAAATATATTACCACGAATGTAGACTTACAATGAAAAAAAATACGAATTGTAAATTCAATCACATAACACAATCCCCTTATCTATTAACATTATCTTG
>JAJOOR010041937.1:0-11894 GCA_036250505.1 Solanum acaule
GTATCCCCCCCCCCCCCTCCCACACATGCCCAGGACCAGACATCTGGAGCATAATAATGGGCTAACCAAGAATAGGCATTCTAACCCGTCCACCCTCCCACTCCCCCGTATGGCTCTGAGGCCATGTTAAATTAGGAAAAACTTCTCATTGACTTGACTAAGAAACAATATACAAGAGGTGTTCCTTATATAGAAAGTCTTAAAGTACGTACGATTAGATAGGTAATCAATTTTTATGCTAATGAAGTAAGAAAATGTTCTATTCCTATAACAATGTTCTACAAGATTTTACTTATTCAAATCTTCAAGTATAATGAGTCTCTAGACACGTATCATATATGAATCTAGACATATCATTTTTAACCAGTCTATGAATCTAGAAACATATTCTCTTGATATTCTAAGCGAGCCCCTTAAACTCTACATAATGAAACCAACTTGAGTTTACTCATATAAAGCATAGAAAGTTGACATTGAAAACATGAAATTTAGCTGGAATAATGCACAATCATCAAGAAAAGGCGCTATTGGAATTCTTCCTTGTAGCAAGTCATGATTAACCGCACAGCGAAAGGAAGTGTCTCTTGCGCTACACACGGATAAGAATCTATTCTCAATCACCAAAAAGAGATACTATATTGAAAAGCCCAAGGACATGCCACAACGTAACTTGAATTGGTAGAACAATGACAATAAATTCATAGAAAAGGGCTCCGGTCGGTATAGAAAATAGCCGCAGTAGTTGCAAGATAGATGGTGGCACTAGGACAGCCAACGAGAGGAGCGGAACCAGACACCGAAAGGATGACGAGAAGAAGTTGGCACCAACTTCTGGTATAGGGGAATCTATTTTGAGTCTCTACCAAGATTCAAGAGGTTCAGCTACCATGTTAAGAAAATAGACCTTGGCAAACTTAACCCTAAAATCTAGCACATGAAGTGAGTAATACCCAAAGCACATAAGGAAACAACCACCTATTCCATCCACTAATGTGAGACATTAAGACTTTCTATCACCCTTTTTTTTGGGGGTTAAAATCATATAAAGCTAATTAGCAAGAGAAATGTAGTCTGAAAAGCTCTCTGATTAGTGCATTCAAATCATAAACTATTTGAGTTGAAATGTAAATTTTTCACTCCAATTGTTCAATATTTGGCACATCAAAATCTTGAAGAAAGAAGCATGTCCTACTGTAAAAAAATATAGAACTACTCTTCATTTTAGGGAATTAGGTTGGGAATGGGGGGTCCCTTACCATGGCATCTTCAAATGTTGACATGTAACCAAAAGATACTCTGACTGCTCCAGTTGGTTTTCCATGTAAAATGTCACGATCATCCCAGCACACATGCCCAGCCTAAATTAAATGATAATTTGAATTTGTTACCATTGGTGGTCCCTTTTTCCCATGCAACAGAAGACATATAGCAATTAAAAATGAGGGGAAAGGAAACACGTACCTCAATGTTTGAAAGAAGATCCAAGTGTGACAAACCAAGATATTTAGCACAAGCACCAGGATTGCAAAAACATCCTGTCTATACAAAAATACAGGGAAAAAGAAGCAAGAGTTTAGTCATAGACTCATAGCATACAACAGCATTATTTATCTGAGATCTTCAATTACTAGTTTCACAAGTTGTGATGACTAATCCTCCCTCCATTCCTTTAAGAATTAAGACAGACCATTCTTTAGGGGCTTTCTCATAAATATTTACCATTTCCTTGCATTCCAAACTCCTCTTTCTCTGACAATTTCAGCTAAAGATAATTTGTTACTCTATTACCTTCTATTATTTTTTTGAGAAAATTGCTATGTCATCCTCCTTGACATTGAGAAAAGATAACATATGAAAGTAGCACATTATATCCGAACAGCAGTACCAAGCTGCTCTGGGGATATGTTTCAAGAGCATAAGGTAGCAAGCATCTCATCCCCCAAGAGGAACAGAACAAAATCCATACTTCATAGACAATATGGCCTTTGAACTCTTACCCGCAGTTGAATTCCTGACAAGGTTGCCAATTTTTCCACCTCACGATATCCATACCATGTTCCATCTGGTCTTTTCATGTTGAATGAAACCATGGGACCCATTTCACTAGATAATAACTGAGATAAAAGTCATATTAACTTAGTCACCTTCGGAACCATAGGATAATTTCATAACAAACCATCAGAGACAATTCATAGACTGTGACAGAATACCAAAGAGAAAGTCAACTAAAATGAAAATCAACAAAAGCAACCCAAAAACAAAATCATTGCATCATCACTGCACAAATGAGCAACAGTTATAAACTTGCCTTTGCCTAGGACATAAAGAAATTTCTTCACGTGAACTCAGGAAGAATTTCTCATATCATACAATTGCAATTGATAAGAACAAGATCTAAATTTCAGCCAAATTCCAAAAACATATGAACCTAGTCACAAGAATGCTATGTTCGATATATTTACCCCGTACAGCATGCAAACAAATTCTCCATTTTCATGCTTCAGTGCCAAAAGCTTATTCCTCACATATGCTGCAATTGATGTTGTATGCCTGGCAGAAAAGAATAGCACATTTCAGGACTTTTTTTTTTCTTTAGGTCCCAACTTCAATTAGGGGGGGAGAGAGAAATGGGGCAACAATTTCCATAAAATTCTCAGTATGATTCTGTTGCAACTGAATTAGATGATTCACAAAAGAATAACTAGTTTCTCTAAATAAAGAGGAATTTATCAGTCAAGTCAAACGGAGAAAAAAAAAACAGGAAAAATTGAAGTTCCAAAATTTTAAACCTTTAAAACAAAGTTTTCTTATTCACTTAAAAAATAATTAGCCTAACAGCTAAACCAAAATTGATTTATTTCAGTATTTGTGGTAACATCGAATAATAAAAAGGTTGGCAGTACCTATGCAGTACAAAAATAGAAGTTCAACAATATCTACAAAGTAGCGATGAGCAGGATTAATCAAACAACATTAGCAGGACTCACTCACCGAGATAAATCATAAAAAGATTAAACTATAAGCGAAAAAGTGTGCGATAAATCTAGTCACTAGGGTGAACAATATAATGTCTCTGTTCATGTTTAATGACAGTAAAATATGTCCAATCTCAATAAAATTCTGATCATTATTCAATTTGAGAATCTATTCATCCATGAAAGAAGTAAGCTCTCACCTTATCCGGGAAAAAAAAAGAGCAAGCTCTCACTTACCGGGAAATCAAAGATGTTGTTAGCATATTAATTATTTTGAACCCATGTTGAATTGCTGCTATGCTCAAGAATGAAATGGTTCCATCCTCAAAAAATTCATCTACGCCTTCTCTTCTTTTGAAAAAGTCAACATCAGCAATAGCTGCAGCCACCGTGCCTACAAGAATCCAGGTTAACTTAAAATTGCTAGAGTTTTCAATTATATAATCATAACATGGGAAGGCACTAAGAAAAACCTCCACTAAAGTAGGTCTTCTTCATCAGTTTAGCAGCATCTGATCAATAGAAAGAGATCAGGAAATTAGGTTAATTTTCACAGTGAAGAAAAGGGAGAAAAAGGAGAAATATAAGTGTATCTTGTTTCACAACTAGAAAAACATGAAACCTTGCATCTTTGACACTCTTTCCACCCAAGATTCTCTCCATAAACAGAGAAGCAGAGGGATAGAGGCAGAGAGTGAAACAAGACAAAAGTAAACTACACGAAGAGTAAAATTAAACAAGAATAAGTGAGCAAACACGTAACAAAAATCGGCTTTCTTATTTAACTGCTTACCATTTCGAATAATGAGTGCTCCAAGGCCAGTTGGGTAGCCGAATAACTAAACCAGAAACAAATAAAACTATTTTCAAACTCCGTGATGTAAGTTGTATATTCGTGTAATCTTAAAACAGCAGGATAAGTACCTCATGTAATCTTAAAACAGCAGGTATCAAATATAAGTACCTCATGTAATATTAAAACAGCAGGTATCAAATATAAGTACCTTGTAGAACGAGAAAACAACAAAGTCTGCTTTAAACTTCGATAAATCTGGTGGATTGGTAGCACATCCTTTAGCAGCATCTATCAGAACCAACCAGGAACCTCTGCATTCAGAAAAGAGAATTTATGTCTGCCCATCTGCACAAGACCAACTCAATGATGGAGATATAAAATCTTTTTGAAGACATAAGAACAAGCTTATCAGCTAATGAGATAAGAATAGCACACATAGAGGTAAAAAGGTCGATCATTCAATATTTTAAGTCAAAGCCCTGACTGAATCAGCATACATTGTTCAAAATGTAGCATCTCCTCTTGTAGATATTGACAAACAAATAATCTTCCTTGGCACGGCTATACTTTAGAATGATAGACTAGTTACTATATGCCATGTCTTAACTTTTTGGTAGTCAAACATATTAAAATCATTAGAAACACCCCTAATTTAGACAATAAAGAACTGAAGAGTATTTTGAAACAGCATAAAAATAAATATCTTTTTTGGTGAATGTTTGAGGCACTAAAAATGTATTCTCAACCAAGCTTAAAAGAGAAGGTCTATTTTCTTATAGTCTTTACTGGGGGTAAAAATCTTACAAGTACAGGGGAAAAAGAATACCTTATACTATTCAGATAAATGTCAGAACTTTAGCATCTCGGCTATTCTCAATCACTAGAGTCTAGTTTTTTATTATTTTACCTGCAATACTGGGAGCTTTCTAAGATTCTTTCAGACCCTTCCTTGATAATCTTAACCAGGTTAGGGTCGAATTTTCGACCTGAAAAATTGCATTCTGATGGGAATGCAAACAAGTTGTATGTGTTACCTGTAACAAGAAGAAGACAATTTCAGATACAACAAGTCAAAGTTGATAAAGACATTGGTAATATGTGCCTCATTAGTGAACCAGCTACTACTTCACTTCCAGAGCATTTGATAAAAACTAACAAAAGGAAATAGATAATCCACCTAACAGGTATAAGGCCATACAGGCTCTCTTGATTGATGGGATTTCATGAACTCAGACTACATCTAATTTGAGTTGAAGGTGCAAACAACCTTTATAGACTTCGTGGGTGGAGGGGGTTGGAAGGTAGAAGGTGAAACTATTGTAGAGCCTAGTTTCTAAAGGAAATTGGCTGAATTTTGTAATAAAAAGCTACCTGTCATCCCTTCTTTAGCAACTCTGCCTTCACTTCTTCTCTGAATGTGGCGCTGTGTTAGTTTTAAGTTAGACTTGGGGCTTTCTGATTCACCCAGATGTGTGCCCTCTTCAATGTCAACTGCAAAAGCAGCAGCTCCTTTACTGAGAGCATATCTAGTAACTCTTAAGGAATAGAATACTTAGAAACACACAAATGTTAAAATGAACCAGATCGAAAATTATGCAAAATCTTCCATCTACGCAACTGTTTCTGCAAAATCTTCATACTGTGTAAAACCTTTTTCATTATTTTCTTTCAATTTTCTGGATTAATAGGTCATCTGCATGGATTAAGTATTAACACATAGATAATAGTACACAAAATTAGAGATGAATTGGGTCCCTGATTTTTGGTTTCACTTCAATAGCAAGAATAAAATTTTAGTGGCTGGTCAGTTAGAACTACGATCTGTCAAGTATAAAAGTTTCCCTTGGAGGTACAGTGAAAATTCTACCAGAAACATGTATAACCATATCCATAAGATAAACAGTAGAGTTCTACACCTCACTTCAGCAGCAAGTGTGGGACAACCAATTTTAAAGTGGATGGAGTCATTTCATTAAAAAAAAGTGAATGGAATCATAGAACTTCAAAAAGAACCACAATGATTAAATGCATCAGACCATCAGTCAATAAGAGAAACAATGACATTGTTGAACATATCCACAAATCAGATCTGCATATATGAAACATCATAGATAACACATACAAGTCATGATAATTCTTTCAAATGTCCAAAGATAGCATGGTCCAGATGCAGTGACATGTAGAGATGCGATCATTTACTGAAATATAAATCCAGCAAGATTCATGCCTTTCTCATGAAGAAAATGTTGATTATTTATAGAAACTTCGGGAGCCTTTGATTAGGTGGACCGGTAGGTCAGTGAAAAAGAGTAGCACTTGAAGCAGGAAGTAGTACCGTAGATTAAGAAACTAAATGCACAACCAAAGAGGAAAGCTTTAATAAATTAATCGACAGCAGAACTAACAAAATTTGAGGAAAAGGTTGAATCCATTCAGGATACTCCCTAATCCCAAGGACGCTGTTATGATTCTCCATTGTGTACATAAAACTGCTGTTACTGCTCCATGGGAAGGTCTCCCCAACAAGCTTTAGTGCAGCTGTTGCCCCAGAAGTGAATATACAGCTATATTCTCTTGGTGATGCATTGAAGAAACTAAGGACCTGAACAGAGTCGTGATGCAATGGTAAAAGAAAGTAAAACAACAGGAACTTTATCACATGTGAAATACTGAATATGAGAGAACATATGCAGAAGGAAATTTAGTGACTCTCATTAGATTGGCATCAACAAACATGCGCATTTATCTAAAATTAACACCTCTCCACAACATTGTGATGCTTATGACTTGATTGCTTAGCATTTAGATAATATCAATCACTTAAACAGCATACATCAATATACATTTGCAGAGCAAAGGCAGAGGAAGCATAATTTTATCAAAAATTATGATAACAACACAACCAATATAAATTGTGCAGAAGAAGATGTTCACCTGTTGGCGTGCTTTCCCAACAATGTCCTCGCTAGCCAAACTACAACTGCTCTGGCTATCTATTGTTTTTCACAGAATTAAGGAATCAAACATGTAAAATTCAAATAATTTGAACGAACTAGTTAGCTATACTTGAAGAAAGTCAAAAACGCAGACAAATGTGATAAGAAGGATACGAGGATTTCCATAAACAGTAGAATTGAGGTCCTTAAAAACAGCTTCCATTTGAGACTCGGAATAGAGAGTCGCCCCAGCATGATCCAAGTATACCGTATCTACAAGTAAATAAATGTATAGTCAACGTGAACAATTTTCAACAAAATTCTGATATCATCTGCAATTGGAAGATGAAAAAATCTTACCGTTTAAGCGCTTAAATTCAGTAGCTCTAATTTCATCAATGTTTTTGGGGGCATTTGCATAACCATAATCGCTTCCAAATTCCTTCAAAAATTGCTCTTTCTCCGATTCGGTGTTCATTTTGCCTTCTGAGATACAATTTGAGACTTGGAATTCCTTATTCCCGGAACAAATTCAACACTTGAAGAAGATAGTAAACCTGTCCTCTTAATTAGCCGATTAAAATTAGGTGAGATATAACTTGAAATTATTGTGGTAAGGAAGTACTACTACAAAATAATATGATCAAAACAAATACCGGCGTCACATGGGCTTTGGAGACGTTTTTCACGTGGAAATGAATGAATGGCAATACGTAGCCACATTTTAACTCTTAGCCAATTATTATTTATTTAATAAGCTATGACTTTAAAGGTCGGTTTGTTTCTCAAGTTTTTTGCACCGATTAGCCCTATAGTATTTTGTTGTGGGTATTATGTGTGGTTAATGAAAAGTTACGTGTAAAAATATCTTTTATTATGATTTAATTGTGTAATATCTAATTCGTAAGGTATAAGTTTTAGAAAATATGTATGTTTTATCCAATAAAAACTTTATACGAATAAATTATGTTTCTGAAGTCATAACTTTATGAATATATATCTCTATCATATAAGTGAATACTAAATGTTATTTAAATTTTAAATAACTTGCGACTATTGGATAAAACTTAAACAGCAACCCACAAATAATCATCAGTACACTTCGCTTATGGGTACATAGATCGTTATTGTTACGTACTTGGGTTGCTCTAAGCCCAAAAGAGTGCACAACAAAAATTAGCAATGATATACCGTCCATGAGTCGTTTCAACTTTTAAATGGGGTCATGAATTGTTGTCCTTCAACACACAAAACAGTGGCTGAGAATATTTTGGATAAAAAGAAAAAAACAATAGCAAAGTAAAAGTAAATCCGCAAGGCAAGTTATGTCACTTAATTCTTATAAAACTTATGCTATTGAAAAAATAAATTCAATTCATAATCCACAAGTTATGTCTTGTAGAATGTATGATGTAAGAGACATAAGTTTTGTTCATAATCAACAAGTTATGTCTTCGAAGACATAATTTAGTTTCTATAGAATTTAGGTTGATTAAGTTCAATTTAAGAACATTATGTTTTAAGAGTTCATAACTCACAAGTTATATCTTACTAGTTAAAAGCACAACTTGGTTCCTACAAAATTTATGTTGACAGAGAAACCTAAAAATTATGTCTCAAGCTATTAAATACTACACAACTAATTTTGTCGGACGAAACAAAAGTTACATTGTGAAATTAAGCTACAGTTAATGGTAGTTTGACCAATAAATTTTCATTAAATAAACAATAGGAAAAGAAAAATAAAGACCACCCTGAAATAGAGACAATCCGAGCAAAAACTTGTGTTTAAATGTCATAATTGATGCCAATATTGTTGGGTCATTTAGCAACTAAACTAACGTAAAAGCTTAAATTTTATGTGAAGTTATATATGATTAATGTTCAACTAATATCTAAAGTTAAATTTTATGACCGCATATCTGAAATTGTAAGTCCGGAAATTAACTACTACACATACAATAGTCAAAGTTATCATAATGAAGAAGCTAACTAGCTTTTGAAGAAGAGTCCACCACCTTCCCAATTTGGAATATATGAACAAAGAGAGGGTCAACTTTTTGCCAACCTTAGCTTGTAGTAGTCATGGTCGATCCAATTAATATTACCAAAAGCATGGAGATTATGAAGATGTGGCTTTTTTTGATATATATATATATATATATATGTGGGTCACAATTAATTATATATATGGTTGTTTAATTTATCACCGACAAATGTTAGGGGGATAATATATAACTGATCCTCCATCTCTTTCTAAAATATATTAAAGTTTGATATGATGTTGATTGCCATATATATATATATATATCCACAGTAGGTTCATGAGAAAGTTCTATCATGGAGTACTCATCAAAGATTTCCAGAAACTAACTTGGCTATCATGTTATAACTATAGCTATTTATCATTTGATCCCACCAACAAACTTGTTACTAATTAATATAACCTTCCCTTACTTCAAAGGACACTATACTAAAGTTTGGTTACTTTTGTAATCATCGATCGATCACCATATATATTTGGCTATGAATGAATGATAAATCAAAATTCACTAAAAAGGTACTCATCAAATCAAAATAAAAGTCTAATAGAAGGAGTAATATTGACAACACAATTAATAAGAGGATCAAAATAAAATTGAATTATAAAATCAAAATTTTGTCTTTGTAATTTCTATCAAGAAAGACTTAATTGATTAGTGAGTGGGATTTGAAGACTTGGAAGGTGGTGATTGGGACAGTTCATTGATAATGGGGTCACTTCAATTTGAGTGCTTTCTTGCGATTGGAAGAAGGCATACTTGTGATCCCCATCTTCTTGGCCTAGCTAGGTGTACCTATATTATTTTTTTTGTCGTCCTAGTATCTTATAATTGTCAATATAATACTAACACAATATATATTTAGCTACATTTTGACCTCTCATTAGGTCTTATTTCATTTTCAAATGTAAAATCAAGAGATCGATATATGGCCTCAAAGAATCAATTCTTTTGGATTGATTAATCATTTTCATTGGACATAAACAAGACTGATCATGACTGTACACTTCTACTGTAAAATCTATTCTATTTAATTAGCTCATATATATAAACACTAATTAATGACGGAAAGGAAACATCAAAATATCAGTCAACAGAATCTATTCTTTTTTAAACCGAAAACTGTTGCTTTCTTGTACTACATAAATAAATACTACTACTATTGTTTTAGCACAAAGAAAATAATAGTATTCATTTATTTTTTTTAGTGTAGATGAAAAATATATTCTTTAGTTTGAGCTATGAGAATTTAAGTTGGCAGTCAAATGAACCCATGAGTGAGACAGGCACAACATGCAAGTAATTTCTTTGCCGATAATGTAATTGGTCACCTAACATATTAGATAGACATCTTTAATTATTTTCAAGATTATAAATCGAGAAATTGATAAGAGTAAAAATTAGGAAGAGGTAGAGGTAGTTGTTGTTTGTTGCATGCACGGTCACCCGAAAATGCTTCCTAATCTAAAGTGATCTATTGCAGAGGATCGGAATAAAGAACAAAACACCATATCAGCAGCCCTAAGATATATATTCATATAGTGGGAGTAATATAATTTGTACTTAATAATATTAAATGTGTCGAAAGAAATAAGAATAATTATTCCCCTATTATATTGTCGAAGCTAGGCTTTATCAAGGTCCATCTTTTTCAAAGAAAGCAAGCAGCTGCAGGAATAAAAATAATCTAAATTCTTACCTTTTTAATACATTCAACGTTATAATGATGATGTTCATTCTAGTTAAGTACCAAAAGATGCTTAACGGTACCTTACAAAAGTAACTCCAAATAATCGCTGGATACAGAATTGATGCTAACGTTGAAAATAAAGTTGTTTTGATTCTTTAAGGTAATCAAACCCTTTTTATTAGATTCTAATCTAATAAACCTTTTTCTTTTTTTCTAATTTCCTTTTAATCTACTCTATTTGGATCACATCTAACGTATTAATTGATTAGCTATACCTAAGCTAATAAAGTTAACAACCTTTTACTGTTGTTTAATTAAGATATATATATATATATTGAGTTTTAATTTGGATGATGAAAGACGTGTGCTCTGTATAGCCAATTAGATCAGTTCCTATTAAACCTTTTTAATAGTAATAACTATGGCGTGTCCAGACTATTTTCTGCTTACATACTTGGACTATATATTTAATTTATAAAGTATAGAATAACTTTGTCCATCCACTACGAGGAGAAGAAAAAAGTGATGAGCAATTTTTATTGTTAAACATCAATAATCCACAGCTAATCCTATATATTAACGATTATCAAAAAAATCTTGTTATATTAGCTTATGGTTATTTAACGGTAGATTAGTGACGAGCTTCTTAGCTAATTATACTCCTTTTAATTTTAGACCATCTCCAACCCACCTCTATTTTACTCTTCATTCTCTATATTTGGAGAGTAAAATAGAGAATGGGCACTCCAACCCACCTCTTCATTCTTCATATTTAGAGAGGTGAATAGTAGTTCTCCAAATTTGGAGAACTACTATTCACACTCTCTATTTCACTTTTTGAATATTATATTTTATTATTATTTCTATTACTTTCTATAATTAACATATGTCATTAATAAATATCTAATAATAATCATAATTCTTTTTAAATGTAATATTATATTTTAAAAAATATATTATTTAATATATACTACTTTCATCCCGAATTAATAGTATTTTAATTTTTTCTAATTTTCGACAATAATATAATTTGATTTTATTATTAATTTTCACTATAAAGAATACACAAAATTAAAATGATAAGATGAAAAAACGAATTTAAAAATACAATACATAATATGATAATTTAAATACAAGATAACAATACAATACATGACATAATAATTTAAATACAAGATAAAATACAATACATAACATAATAATCAATTCGCGATGAAACAAGAATCATGCCAAAAAGATGTTGAACGTGCATTCGGAGTTTTGCAATCACGTTTTGCAATTATTGCAAGACCGTCACGTGTTTTGAAAAAGGAAGTGCTACATGATATAATGACTACATGTATTATACTGCACAACGTGATAATTGAGGATGAACATGATCTTAATGCACCAATTCAAGATGTCGTAGAGGCTCCAACTCCAACGACAGAAAAGGTGGTAGATGAAAATCTTCGG
>JAJOOR010041938.1:0-22445 GCA_036250505.1 Solanum acaule
TGCCCCCCCCCCCCCCCCCCCCACAGCATCAGTCATCATAAAGTACATAGTGTCATGTGAATTTTTTATCTAGACTCAGACAAAATCTGAGTAAAGTGGGTTCTAGGGCGATTCGAGAAGGGATTAGGGATAATGTCTAAGTTTGGATCATGTTTTCTAGTAGCTAAGACATTAAGGAATTCATATGAATTTTTGGAAGTGAATTCAGGTGAGTAGATCTCCCGATATCGATCTTGACATGAATGTGTTAGGTTGAGATGTTAATGGTCCAATGTGTGTTGCGAAATAGGGGTTTTGGAGAGTATGTATGAGCTTTTGCCTCCGTGCAACCCACTATAATAGGTATCACGCTGCTATAGCAGGTGGGCTACTACGACGATGCTGCTATAACGACTTGTGCCACTATAGCATGGGTTAGTTGGGTTTTTGTGTAGAAAAGTACCAAAATCGATCATTATTTGGCAATATTGTTTTGGGAAACTCCATAGGCGACCTAGGGCTTTTTTCATATGGTTTCTATCATTCTCTTCGATAGAGATAAATTAGTTACTCCCCTAACTTGTAAATCAATTCTTAAGCCCTAGAATCTATGATGGTAAACTTTAGGGAGTGGGAAAGACTCTATTGGGTAGAATTATCATGAGTTTGACCTAGATTTAGAATTTGAGTATAATACTGTGTTATTACGCCACTAGTGATTGATTGTTGTGTTCATTATTTTTTTAGACCAAGAACATGCCAAGGCACTAAAAAGGGAGAAAACTCGAGTTCTTTAGAGTTTTCACAGTTTGATTCAAGGTAGGTGATGGTTGTTTCTTTTCAATGAAGTTCCCATGTTAACTGCTTTATAGTATTACTTGTGCAATGCATGCAGAAAATCCATAAGGGGTGAATACGAAATGGCATAATGCTAAGAAATCTCGTGCAATGAACCTATTTAATTTATTTGTGGCTTCAAGAGTGGTTGTTTATTATGATTGTGATTGTGCATGTAGTTTGTGATTGATGGTTGACTCTGGTACCACGCCAATACACTAATAATCAGGATATGCCTTGGAAAGATTATATGAGGATACGAGTGAGCATTAACATCCAAAAACCACTTAAATGATCAATAAAAATTAGGCAGCCAGGTGGTGGATGTGTGCAAATATCATTCAACTACGAAAGATTGGGAACTTTTTGTTTCTTTTGTGGTTTGATTGGTCATACAGACAAGTTTTGCCGCAAACTAAATCACCATCCAAAAATTGATAAAGTATAGTTTCTTTATGGTCTGAAATTGTGTGCTGAACAATGACAAGGAACCATGGTTGGCATGTGATTGATTAGGTCAGAAAGTAGATTGGCGGGAGGCGCATGAACGGCTTGGGAACCCATGTATAGTTTCCAAATTAAAGGATTTGGTCCAACAAATGAATCCCAATTTAATTTTTTTACAGGAGACTAAAGTTAACAAGACTAAATTACAACAATTTTGTGACAATTTAGTCTTTGAAGGCTTGAGTGTTGTTGATCCAGAAGGACAGAGTGGTGGCTTAGCTCTTTTATGGAGAGAGAAGAGCACATGCTCAGTAATCAATTCTCAAAAATATTTTATTGATGTGGAGGTGCATATCACAGGGATTCCTAACTTTTGATATATTGGATTCATGGTTGCCTTGAGACAAATCGTAGGAGGCAATCTTGAGAGATTTTAAAATCTTTGAAGAATAAATCCCCACTACCGTGCTATATCATAGGAGATTTCAATGATATTCTGAGCTATAGAGATAAGATGGGGAGAATTCAACAACCGGCTTGCAGACTTGATGATTTCGACGAGCGTTTAATTTCTGTGAATTACACGACTTGGGATATGTTGGAAATAAATTTACTTGAAAAAGGGGAAGAGGTACGGATGGATGGGTTTTAGAGAGTCTTTTTTTTCTTTCAGTTTTTCCCTTTCTTTGTTTTGTTTTAATTTTTTCTTCTTTTGATATTTTGTATAAAAATAAATATGTAATACTATTATATTTAATGCGATTATTTTCAAAATATATATATATTAAAAGGTGACACCGCTTACAAAAAGTCTTGCGTACGCCATTGATCATATGGAAACTGCTTATAGTGATCATATGCCTCTTTTTATCTCCTTAGGAATAAGCATTATTCAATATTCACCTGTGAAGTTTCGTTTTGAAAATTTACGGCTTCGAGAAACTGATGTTAAGGAGGCAGTGGAAGAAGGTTGGAATCGGGGTAAGGGACAACATATTGCATCTCAAATTAAACATGGTGGGAGCTTTTAACAGACCTGGGGTCGCAACATAAAGCAACAATTTCAACTTAAGATGAGGCATTGCAAAACACAGATGAAGAGACTTAGAGATGGTAGAGACTCGGCTCATGTTGCTTTTTATTATAGTGTTGTTGAAGCAACAAGAAAATTATTGGAAACAGAGAGCAAAACAATTTTGGCTTCAAAGAGGTGATAGAAATACCCGTTATTTTATCTTATGGCCACCTCATGACGGAAAAAGAATACAATCTCACAATTGAAAGATGAGTCTGGAAGTTGGTTTGATTGAGAGAATAGATTGAGTGATCTTATTATGAGTTATTACAACAATTTGTTCAAGACACAACATGGTCCATTTAGTGTCATTACTGACATTGTTGATAGTAGAGTTTCTGATGAAATTAACGAGGACTTGAAGCGCCCTTTTACAGTTGAAGAGATCAAACGGGTTGTTTTAAGCATACACCCGGATAAAGCTCCAGGACCGGTTGCATTAAATCCAGGCTTCTTTCGACATTTTTGGAGTACTACAGGAGATGATGTTTCTAAGGCCATTATGGAATGCTTGAATAGTAATTCACCTGCGTCAGGAAGTAACAATACTAATATTGTGTTAATCTAAAAAAGAGAAACAACCTGCATTTCTTTCAGATTTGTGGTCTATCTCCCTTTGCAATGTTGTTGATAGAATCACTTGTAAAGTCCTTGCGAATAGAATGAAATGATGTATGAATCTAATAATCTTTGCAGCCAAAAGGGAATTCATTCCAGGAAGATACATTACAGATAATATAATGATTTCCTTTGAAGCTATGCATTATACAAAGAGGAAAACTCAAGGCAAAGTGTGTTATGCAACACTTAAAACGGCTATGAGTAAAGCTTATGATCACATTGAATGGGGTTTTCTATGAGCAATGATGATAAATATGGGATTTAGTTTGGAGTGGATGAATAAAGTTATGCATATGGTAACCACATTAACTTATAAAATTTAGTCATGGTGGCAAGAAGTTTGGAAATATTTCTCCAAGAAGAGGCTTGAGGCAGTGTGATCCTATATCACCTTATCTATTTTTTTATAGTTACTAAGGGTTTGTCAGCGTTGTTGAAGCGAATGTCTATTCAGGGCCAAATTCATGGTGTCAAAATTTGCACTAAAGCACCATCCTTTTTGCACTTATTTTTTGCGGATGATGCTTTATATTTTTTTAAAGCAGCAAAGGATGAGCCAGAAACTATTAGGCTATGTTTGGATATTTATCAGGCAGCATTAGGTCAACAATTAAATTTTCAAAAACCTGATATTTTTTTCTACCGTAATACAAATGAAAGTGTGAATAAAGAGATTGTGGATATCTGTCATGTCAAGGAGGTGAATGCTCCTGGAAAGTATCTTGGCTTGCCGACAGTAGTAGGAAGAAGCAAGAAATCAGTCTTTGCTTATATTCATGATAGAGTAATTGCAAAGATAAATAGTTGGAAGTGTATCTCTCGCGAGCAGGGCGAAAAGTATTTCTCAAAATAGTGGTTCAATCAATTCCAATTTATGTGATGAATATGTTCTTAATTCCTAGTAATATATGTGAACCTATTGAGCGAGCCATGAATGGTGGATGTCTTGGCAGAAAGTTTGTGTGCGCAAGGAGGATAGGGGTTTGGGCTTTCGAGAGCTCCATTATTTTAATATTTCCATGCTCGCAAAAACAGGGTGGAATATATTAACTAGGCCTGAGGCTCTTGTGAGTAAGCTTTATCAAGCTCGATACTATTATAAATCTGATTTTCTCCATACAGAACTAGGCCCAAATCCTAGCTTTGTATGGTGAGGCTTATGTGCAGGGAAGCGTATTCTGAAACAAGGATGTCTCCGACATATTGGGGATGGGAAGACAACAAGAGTCTATGCTGACCCATGGCTGCTTAAGGAGAATTCAAGTTATGTTGAAAGATCTAGTTTTCTTAGAAGCGAGAGATTGCTTGTGGCAGATCTGATGAAACAAGGTGCGAAAGGATGGGACTTGGATTTGTTACGTGCTCTCTTTAATGAAGTTGACATGGAGGCTGCTAGACAAGTCCTGTTAAATATTAGGCCTCGAAGAGATACTTTGATGTGGAAATTGGACAACAAAGGATTATACTCCGTGAAAAGTGGGTACCGTCTCCTTTATAATCAAAACATAGCACCCAACTCGCAGGACCAATAACTTTGGAAATTCATCTGGAGCATATCATTACCCCCTAAGATGCTTAACTTTATCTGGAGAGTTTTGAAAAATATTCTTCCTACATGTGGGAGCCTTTCCAAGAAAAGATGTGTAGCTAGTTCAATTTGACCTCGATGTTTGCAAGAGTCGAAAACTGTGAAACATTGCTTGGTAGATTGCCAATTTGCAAAACAATGTTGGATTCAATCAAATTTTGGTTGGCATGATGTACTAGAAGATTTTGTGGCTTGGTTTGAAGAGCAAAGAAAGAACAATGCAAAAATAAAAATGGAGGAAGTAGTCATGATTTTATGGTGCTTATGGGAAGCCAGAAATAATTCATGTTGGAATAGTAAACGAAATGTGCCCACTGCGACTTTGTACCGCGCGAAGAAGGAGTTGGAGGAATGTTGGAGCGCCAATTCGGGAGCCGAGATGACAGCTACTGCTACAAAAATGATAACTAAATGAGAGGGACCTCTGCTTGACACAATGAAATGTAACACTAATGCCTCTTACGATATCAATACCGGTTTGGTGGGATAAGCATGGTGCTACATGATCACTTGGGTCAATTTATTACTAAGAAAACTTTCTTTCTTGGCCGTGTGCCTAGCCTGTTGTTGGCCGAGATCATAGGGGTAGCTCTTAGTTGGCTAAAGGAACGAGGTTGGTTGTGGAACCTGATAATCTACTTATGAAGCAAGCTCTAGAAGAAAACTTGGTAAATTACTCTTATTTTGATTCCTTACTTTTTAATTGTAAAACTCTTATAAAAGAGTTACTTTTTCTCTCTTTGACGGCTGTTAAGAAATCAGCAAATTAGGTTGCTCATTGTCTTGATAGAGCATCTGTTTGTATGTCTTGTTCGATGGAGTAGAAACTAACCCTCCATATCTCATTACCGATGTACTCATTTTCGATTTTAATAATACATGATGTAAGAGACATTTCAAAAAAAAAAGAAATGGTTCTGCTAGCCACCGATGAATGAAGAGTGGAAATTCTACTAAGAGCACTCAACTCTCAATCCTCAATTCACCTCATGTATATATTTTATAAATCTACATATGATGAATGCTTGACTTTTTTATTGGGTTCGAAAAGAATGATTGTGTCATGCGGAAGCTTTAGCTGACCAAGGATTTTCATTAAGAGGTGTCAATGGATGTAGTAAAGAAATATAATTATGAGGCTAGTAGGACCTGAACACACAACGTCAAGGAAATTTCCTAACGCCTTAACCACTAAACTAAACATTTAACTTGTATCAAGAGGTGTCATTACTTGTATATATATTTATTAAACTAAAATTTGACCTCTCTATACAATGTAATTTCCGACAAAGGGGTTTCTCTTCACACCCCTCGACTAAGGGTGGGTCCGCCCCTGAGTACAATTGCAAATTGAGATGGTGATTAATTAGATGACAAAACTCTCCCCATAAACAAACTATTAAATGTCTACATTGTGGATGCATTGTTGTTTGGTATAAGAAGAGGGGTCTTCCATTTATAGAGTTCTAAATTTTCTTCTAAGAAAAGAATAACCAAATATGGTAATGTTTTGACTTTCTTTCAATAGAAAAATAAATTTCAAATATGGTAAAAAAATCAGAGCTAAACTCTAACATTTTCCCCTGATGACATAAACTTTGTGCTTGGCCATTTCGGAAACGGGGTTTAAATGGGTTCAACTGTTAAAGTTATTTGCATTTTTTTCAGGCAGGAGAAATGATTGAAGATTTAGATAAGTGAATCAATTGGGAACGTATAACAAGTTCTTTCTGTCATAAATATCAATATCAACTTCAAATTATTTTCTATATATGTACCTTTATAATTTTCATTTGGTAATGCTGGAATGTATGCGTCCACTAACTACGATGGGACCAGGTCTTTTACACAGTAATGATGCACGAAAGTAAGTACAGAAAGTAAAGAGAAGACACAAAACTCTACGTGGAAACCTCCTTGCTCAAGGGAGTAAAACCACAACCTGTTTCACATGATTTTTCAATCTGTTTTCACTAATCTTCACAAGCAAAGGCGAAACACATTTTACAACCACACAATGAGATTAACCTCGTAATCTCAAAACTAAGTAATACCACCTATTACTTAACTGAGCTTAAGCAATGCCTGCATTTTCCACTACACTAATCTTCACTGATTAATATAGACTTTTTGTAAGACACAAGGTTTCCCTCAACTATGTCCTTACAATGATTCACACAAGTTTTGAAACAATTCTATCAAAGTGAAAACAAATCCTACAAGTTAAGCACAAATACAAGCAATCAAAATAACAACAGGTTCAGGAAGTAAATCGTCAAGCTATGAGGTCCTTTGTTGTTTTGTTGAAGCTTGGTTTTATCTCTTTGAATGAATGGGTTGATATGTTGTTTGTCATGTTGAATATATCAACCATAAAGAATTATTAACCGTTGGACAAACAACCTCATCCATTCTGATTGGTTCAGTACGCTGACGACCTCACCAACCTCTGACAGGATAGCTTTCTAATTGTATAGCACATTGCCTTAGACGAGAACACTCTGTAGAGGAACGGGTCCTGGGTCCCTACATTTGTGAGGAATCATCGAAACATATGTAAACAGAAAGACTTATCATTTTCCCCCTTTTTGATGATGGCAAACAACTACCTCACATGAGTTATAATTCATTCAAAGTACATCAGCTCCCCTATCAATATTCCCCCTGTTTCAGTTACCCTTTTCGCTAAACTCTAATTTCACAAACAGTTTACAATCAATTCCCCCTTTTGACATCATTGAAAAGGAGTAACAGTAAACATATGCAAGCTGCGTGCAAACGTTAGGAATTCAGGGCCATGGACCACACAGTACATGTGCAAGTAAGCAAAGATCGAGAAGATAAAAGCATACTAGTCAGGGCAAAAAGAGATGATATCATTAGATCACTAATACTGACTACAAGATTCGATCAAACTAGTACACTTTGCCACATGAACTGAAAAGAGAAACCAACATAGACACTAAAAGACATAATAAAAATTAAACTTAGATGGAAGACTCATTTAGGACGAAGGGGGAGGAAGGGGTTAGGACCGCAACAGCAAGGTCATACGATTATTAGCATCGACATAGGCCTGGAGTAGTTGCTTGTTGAGAGCCTGAATTTCCTCACTAAGTGAGGCATTTGTCTTCAGCAGTTGGGCATTTTCAACTCTCAATTTGTCGACTTCTTCCTTACCTACTGAACTGGTACCAGATCCCTTAGAAATAGTCTGATGCATCAGAGTATTTAGTCTCACAATCTCAACCTCTTTTGCATTCAAGGTTACTGTAAGATCATTTAGCTCCCACTTGAGAGATTCTTGTTGCTCAAGAAGATCAGAAACATGAGACTTACCCTTGACCTTCCCTTTAGCATATTCACATTCCAAAAGGGTTTCTGGAGAAAACATTTGCTTCACAGTACCAGGTACTCCTCAGCCAAGAGCTACACCAAAGTGTTCAAACACATAGTTTAGCAGGTACCCATAAGGTATGCCATGTCTGGCATTTTTCCAAGTCATCACCATGTGCATGTGTTCAAGCATGATTTCTGGAAGGTTGATAGCCTCAAGGTCATCCAACTGTTCCATGAGGAACAAATCTGCTACAGCAGAGGCTAATTCTCTTCTCACTCCTTGGCACCAAGACCTTATTGATGAACTCAAACAATAATTGATACCCTTCCCTTAGGAATTTCTTAGGTAGACCCGCACATTTATGTCCCCACTCTTGGTAGCCCTTTGAACAAAGTCACTAGAAGGTTTGCAACCTTCAATGGACCGGATCCCTATTGAAGGATGTAACACCCCGTATGAACTAGTAAGATCTAGCTAAGGCTTGATTAAATCTAGTAGGTTGAACTAGAACCTCACATGTTAGTTGATAGTTGTAAACTTGTTTAAATGACGAAAAATGGCTGTTGAAGTTAGTTTTGTGATTTTAGAAGTCGAACATCAAGAAACGACTATAACGTTTGGAAACTAGTCATATGAACTAGTGAGTTGTAAGGGTCTTGTCGTTGAAGTTTGGAGTATTGTTTGGGGGTGAAAACTTATAAAAGTGACTCTCATACTAAGATGGACATATTTACGAGTTAAATGTCCGGGTATGACTCCCCAAAGAACACTCGAGGGGTCCTTAAGGAGGACCCCAACATCTGCCCAAAAGCTGTCAAAACAACTTGACCTACGACTCATATCTACGCCTCTTAGACCAATCCACGCCCATTAGGTCATGAGAGTGGATGAGGACTTAGTCTAGGGAGGCTTGCCATCAATTGTGATCCCCAACCCCAATCTACGGAGGAACAGTACGGCCAGTAGACCCATCCATGATCCGTGGATGGGCAAACGTAGGTGCTGCCAGTTTTAGTAAGTTTAGTTTTAAGTTAGAGCTTAGGGGTTGGGTTAGTTATTAAGTAGGTGTTAACAGAGGTCGTTTAGGTGGTTAATTAATGAACTATATATACTTATAGGACCCTAAACTAACCCATTAATTCACCACAAGTCAAGACCCCAAATCGAAACATAATTTTCCTTTCCCTCCCAAAGTCTTCTCTCCAGGAACACCATTGAAGACCTATGAAGAAACCAACCTAGGAGCTTGAATATGAAGGATTTCTCTTAGGATTTTGAAGGGATTCTAACCTAAGGTATGGTGGTTTTCATCCATGGGTAGCTATCACCCATGAAGCCCTTTTAATAGCTTTCAAACTAAACTCTAGAATTTCAATGTAGCTAGGGTTTCGATTCAACCCCATGGATTCCTTTCTAAATGGTTTATAATGAATGAGTTATGTTGATTGTTCATGATACTATTGATTTTACATGGTTCTAACATCAAAGCTAAAGAATCCATGAGTTTTCTTATAACCCTAGCTATGACTTTTCTCTACAATATGAATGTGATTAGAAGTTGATTCAATTGAATGAATAGAAGTTTATTATGATGTAATTGCATGATTTGAGTATAATTTTACAGGTATTCTTGATTAACCTATGAATCTAAGATGAAATTGACACGATCTAGGGTTATCTCATAAAGAGGCAAATTGAGGGGTTAGATTTGATCTTCTATGATTGATGATCTTCTTGTCTAATTTCCTTAGATTAGATCATCTAGACATGAATTGATCATGATGAATCTTGTAGACCTAGACTAACTTGATTATGATCATATTAGTTATATTGTTGGTTTATGATGTTCTTCTATCTAAATGTGCCAAATCTAAGATGATAGACTTGATCTTGACTCTTGGCTTTGAAGGATAATCTATGGAGGTATGTTATGATGAAGTTATATTATACGAATTGAATTGTTGATCCACTTATGGTGGAGGTGATTACTTATCATGTATCCTTTGTATGAATGGATTGATCCACTTATGGGGGAGGTGTTTACTTTTGATACATGCTGAATTGTATGTGGTTTTGATGTGGAAGGACCCTACCCACATATCCCCCTATATGAGCATATGATTCTATATATGCCATGAATGATCTACTTGAATGATGAATGTAGCCATGACTATTGTAATGAATGTTAGATATATGACTTACATGGTCTAAGATCCTTAAATGCAATATATGTGAATTGTGCATGAGTTGGGATATGATGTACATGTTGTGATTTCTTTAGAAGGGAAGTGTCTATGATGATAATGTTGTTGCTGTTGTGCCATTGTAAGGACAATTATGCACACACACACTCCATGCATAAATATGAATATGATGTGTCTATGGTGTCAAATGAAAGGCTAGTTCTCATATGCACCTTTACATACTATTATGCATGAAATGTACATGACCATGAAGATATGACTATGTATGATATGTTATGATTATGATAGTCATGTTGTGTTAATTGAAAGGTCATTCTCATAAACACACTACGAATGATAATGTGAAAGGTTTATTCACTTATTGATAGTTCTGAAGTGAAAGGATATTCTCACTTAATGAATCTTGGAGCTATTATGATATGATATATGTTGGTTTGAGTACCTAGTGAATTCTTCCATAAATATGAAACTTAAATAAAAGTCTTACTATGACTTTTAAAGGGAATTATGCTTAGCACCGAGTGAACATGAATATGAGATAGAAGTTGTTACGTCTAGCAAGTTCGGCTTCCCATATGGGTTCCTTCTACGTCTAGCAAGTCCGAGTTCCCAATATATATGTTGTCTCATGAGATAGAAACCTTCTACGTCTAGCAAGTCCGGGTTTCTAGCAGCAATCTTCTTGTTCCATAACTATGTTTGCCCACATAGGTCTTAGCTAGTGGATCCACATAGAAGTTATTATGAAGGTTCTATCTTGGCAAGTAGGACACTATCTTTTCGGTGTGGGATTAGAACACCGAATTCCATGTATTCACATGGTCTATGTCGGTTAAGGCTATATTCCCTAGAAGAACAAGTAAAATGAACAAGTGACATGAACAAGTAAAATGAACAAGTAATATGAGCTAGTACTTGAGTTACTTACTATGGTCCCTTAATAGGATCTACTTAGTGTGAATGGGGGTATGGGACTTCATTCACACATGGCACAAGTAGGCTTTGAGAGTGGGCATGGTAGGTTTCTCTTATGGCATAATGATTATAAGTTAAGCATACTTTATAATGAATGATGCATAAACTACTTTATAACCTCTTAGTAAGTTGGCTAAGTAGGAGTTGGGGTATAGGACTCCACTTGTTCATTTCACTAGTAGACTTGGTAGGATGTTATAGATGGTTCCTTTATATTATGTTATGACATGAATGCATGCACGTATATTGAATGGATAGTTATTTTGAATGAAGTGTCCTTATATTCAAATGATGTACATGACTAATTCTCTAATTATGACTATTGATTATAATGATGTCTAAAAGATAAAGTGCATGACTAAGGTAGTCCTATAGGAGTGCTTAGTGAGGTTAGTTTTATGGGATACTAACCACGCATTGCCCAAGTGTTCCCTAAGGGTTACCAAGGTAATGGCTTTACTATGAAATGAGTATAAATGTGATATTAGCTTATGCTGTACATTGTAGATGCATGTTAGTTATTATACATTGCACAAGTGCTTCATATGAGTTGTTTATGTGATGATTACTTAATGATGAGTTAATCTTGGTATTGGACTTTGTATTCTTATATGATTGGAGACTATGCTAGTTATTATAATGGTATCTCTTATGTTATAATGGAATGTATGTGAATTGCCTTATTTGTGGTATCCTCCAACTATTTCAAAGATTATGTTCAAAATGGCATATAGCATGATTTCAAATGAAATGTCCATTTTCATGCATGTTTTAATGGTTTTTATGCATGGCTTCCATACTTGGTATGTTTTCGTGCTAACCCCTTCTTCTATATTTTCTACAAAGTATAGGGTTTGGAGATGTGGTGTCTTACACTTGGAAGATGGGTTTCTAAGGAGCTTGGGAATGAAGACTTGGGGAGTCCTCATAGTTTCGAGGACAAACCCACCTTGTCCACTTATGTCTTTAGATTCATGTAAGGGTCGTGTCCCTATGATTGTATTAAAAAGTCTTTATTCTAATGGTATAGATGGTTTTGAGACATAGTGTCATAGACTCTCTCTTATTTTATAACGACTTCAATTGTAAAGAAAAGTTTTAAATTTTCCGCTATTTTCATATGCTCTAATGTTCATGATATGGTAAGGGCTCGTATAAGACCCCTTCAGGGTCAAGTACGCCGTGTTACGAATAGGGGGTGCTCTCGGGTCGTGACAAAGGAACACCCAAAATGATTCCCAAGCTTTCTTCATTCAGAGAGATCTTTACCCCCGAACTGTTGTCTTGATGCCTCCATCATTGAGAAGCTCCATCTTGTAGTAGAATTCTCGCACCTCTGGCTCGTGCAAATAAGGTGCTGGAGCTTCAAACAAGTATTCCCAACTTTGCAACGATACATAATCGAAAAGAGTAGACATACCATATTCTGTGAGGATTTGAAGATCAAACACTCTCCTGTTCAACACCTTTTATTTTTCGAGTTCAGCAACACACTCTTCTCTTGTCAACTCCCTACCCTCGACTTGCTTCTGAGAGGTCGTACCTGGTCCCTTCCCATGTTTTGGTTTAGAGGGGGCCCTTTTGGTCACCTTGTCCCTTTTCACAGGTGATTTCTTCACAGTCTTAGGAGCCCCTTTAGCCTTGACCTATTCCTTTTCTGCTTCGGCCTTCTGGTTCATTACTGCTCGAACAATGTCTTCAGACTCTATGTCACTTGAGCCTATGCTTAGAGGTGGTGAGGTAGGTTCCTCTGTAGGCACACGAAGAATCCTTTTTCATATACGATTTCTTTCGTTTGGACTTCATTTGCCGCCAAAACATCTCCTATTAATATTTGTACCACCCCTCTAGTTGCATATCTTCTTTTGCCTCCTTTGGGTTAAGACTCCACCATTTTTCCTTTTCCTTTTATTTTTCTTTTCCTTTCAGATTCAGTAGGTGCATCCTCAAGTCTAATCTCAAGTATGGCATCAACTACTCCTAGATCTGAGACAACCATAGTCAAAGCATTAGCACCTCGAACCCCTTTTCTATGCCAGACTAGATGAGTTTTTTCTTCATCCTCTTCCTCACTGTCAACTCCAAAGGATTTAGGAGTTTGGTTGAACACTCTGAGGGACTAATTTTGGTGATCTGTACTCTTGTTCTAAGAGTGTTGACTGGGTATCCCTTCTAAGAGATGCCAAACTTTATACAACCACCAATTCCTCTGTCCCTGCTAGTATGTTGGATTCCATACCCTTTCCCTCAGGAAAATCACCTTAAAATAACCTTTTAGACATAGTGGATGACACAAGCCCTGGTTGAGACACTACCTCTAGATCTTCAATTTGAGTCTCAAGAGTTGGCTTCACAACTGACTGGGCTTCAGAATTCTTTGAATCTTTGTTTGACAAAACCAGAGTTTGAGAGGAAGGTAAGATATCCCCAAGGTTGATTTTAGGAGATGCTAACACTTCAGTGTGGGGTGTGATAGATTCATCAGTCTCACCAACCCCACAAACTGGTGTGGACGGAGATTCTTCAGGAGGAGGAATTGGGAAATTGAATGAACTAGGGTTTTCAATTTCTTGGGAGAGAGGAGATTTTGAGGAAAAAGAAGAGTTTGACATTTTCTCTGATAACGAGAAGAAAACAGTTGACAACTTAGTGAGAGAGTTCGAAGAGAGTAAGAAAGAATTTGTGAGTGTTGAATTCTCTCAAAAGGTTGTATTTAAAAAGGTATCGGGTCCCTGAACAATAATGACTCTTGGTTTTTAAACTGAAAATACATTTGTAGCTGACACAAGGAATAGGGAGAAGACATATGACAGTGACCATTGACAGAAAGTTGTGTAGTAAAAGTTTGGGGGACCAGGTCCCTCTCTATAGATAGCCTTGCCTGTTATGGTTAGATCTTCCCTTTAGCCAACATGCCATGAGTGTGTACCTGCAGTAAGATACCAGATGTGAATTCACAGACGTTAAGCAATACAACATGTATAGATACCTTTCCTCTCTAGCATAGTCATATAAGAGGCTTCATGCAAACTTCTTGTGACATCTGGTGATCTTGTGCATTCCCAAACTCAATTTGTTCTTGATGAAGCTTTCCTTTCCCAATGCCTTTGTGAAGATATCAGCCAATTGGTCCTCCATCTTGCAGTACCTCATCACCATGTTCTTCTTATCAACATTATCTCTGAGGAAGTGATGCCTCACATATATGTGTTTGGTCCTCTTATGCCGGACATGATTCTTGGCCATGTTCATTGCACTTGTATTGTCGCATAGAAGAGGAATGGTATCTATGAGAACACTAAAATCTTCGAGCTGCTGTTTAATCCACAAAAGTTGAGCACAACATAATGCAGCAGCCACATACTCAGCTTCAACAGTTGATAGAGCTACTGAATTTTTCTTCTTTGTTCCTCATGAGAATAGTGATGACCCTAGAAAATGAGCCATCCCAGAGGTGCTTTTTCGATCAACAAGAAACCCTGCATAATCAGCATCAACATAACCAATTAGATCAAAAGAGTCATCAGAAGGATAGAAGAGGACCAGGTCCTGTGTTCCCTTCAATTTTCTCAATATTCGCTTGGCTTCCTTCAGGTGTGATTCTTTTGGAGCAACTTGAGACCTTGCACACATTCCCATGCTGAAGACTATGTCAGGTTGGCTTGCAGTGAGATAAAGAAGAGATCCAATTATTCCTTTATACAAAGTCTGATTTACATCAATGCCATCTTCCTCCTTGTCCAGTTTGTATTTGTACTCATTGGAGTATCAATAATTTTAGCCTCTATCATACTGAACTTCTTGAGCAATTCATTGATATACTTCTCCTAACAAATTGAGATATCCTAGGGAGATTGTTTGATTTGCAACGCTAAGAAAAAGGTTAGTTCCCCCATCATGCTCATTTCAAATTCACTACTCATTACGGCTGCAAATTCTTTACACAAAGAATCTATAGTAGCTCCAAAGATAATATCGTCTACGTAAACTTGCACTACTAGGAGCTCCTTTCCTCTTGACTTCAAGAACAACGTGTCATCAATTTTTCCTCTTTTGAACCCATTTTCAAGAGGGAATTTTGACAATCGCTCGTACCAGGCCCTGGGTGCATGCTTCATGCCATACAGTTCTTTGTCTAGCTTTAGCATGTGATTAGGCTGACTAACATCTTCAAAACCTGGAGATTGCTTGACATAGACTTCCTCCTTCAAGTACCCATTTTGAAGGCACTCTTGACATCCATCTGGAAGAGCTTGATTCACATGTATGTGGAAAAAGCTATTAGTATTCTTATGGCTTCCATCCTTGAAACAGGTGCAAAGGTCTTATCATAATCAATTCCTTCTTCTTAACTATAGCCCTACACTACCAATCTTGACTTGTTTCTTGTGATTGTTCCATGCTCATCCAGCTTGTTTCTGAACACCCATTTTGTGCCAATGATGGTTCTGTTAAGTGGTCTGTGGACCATGTGTCATACTTTGCTCATTTCAAACTGATGCAACTCTTCTTGCATGGAGTTCACCCAGTAAGCATCTAACAAAGCTTCTTTGATATTCTTTGGTTCAAACGTGGATATGAAAGCTGAGAACGCAACTAGATTTCTTGCGTTGGATCTAGTTTGAATTCCAAAGTTAAAAGGGGAAACCAAGTTGTCTACAGGATAAGATGATTGATGTTTCCATCATGATTTTCTAGTAGTCTCCTCATTCATCAGCTTGGACATCGCTTTCTAATTCTCCATTCATAGTCTGTCCTTCACGAGCATCATCTGGAGCAGCAGAAGGACCAAGTGCTTCCATAGGTTGTTCAACTTTTTCATCACTCTAATTCTTTTCATCACTAATTTCACGTATAAGGACACTACTTCCAGTTCAAGTGCCAACGATCATGAGTAGTAATATAACCCAACCAAGGGTTGGGATCATTCCTATAGGGAGTAGTTAGTAGTCAAGAATCACATAGAAAAGTAAAACTAAGTTCTAATCAATCATAGCTATAAATATTTACGAATAAAAGCATACTAAATCAAAAAGTGACACGAATGTCAATTATCAATGGGGGTTTATATTCAACTACGAAACAAAAACAACTAAAGTATAAAGATGTGAAATAGGGAGACGGGATTCTTGGGATGTGATAGGAATATGGGATAAAATAAACAACCGGGTAAATGCTATTGATAGTAAATCGATGAACATTTTTAACTAAGCTAGACTTTAGTGGGGGTAAATGTTCTCTCGAATAATTTACCCCGAATCAAATCAGTTTCTCTCAAACACCGATTTACAACAATTAAGCACAACCTTCGCCTTAGCCCATTCACTCTCTCGAGCTGAATGTGTGGGAGAAGGTCTAGGATTCAATCTCTCGATCTGAACTCACGACGACCCAATAACCACAGGCTATCAATTTAGTAGTCTTGGTTTTAAAACCTCTCTCTCGAGCAAGCCAAAAACACGAAGATGAAATTGTATTTGCCACTACAATCCCATTAAGTTCAAACAAAACTACTAAACGAAATCACATTTAAACAACAACTAGACTATCAATGAGCAATACCCAACAGTAAATTTAACTCATATTCACATAATCACACCCCAAGAATTGGGGTTTTAGCTAGACATGAAAAAGAGATAGAAATTTATACCGATAAGTGTTTCCATCAAATGGGTACGATAAATAATGTCTTTAAACACATCAAGAATGAAGATTCTTCAAGACCCACTTCCAATTTCTTGGATTTGGAAACCTTCAAAACCTTCAAAGCTCAAGAACAATGTCTCCCGAAAACTCTAAGAACTCAAACTGAAATATTCTAAGTCTAAGCTCAAAATACTCTAAAATTCAATAATGATTCAATACTAAGCTACATATTTAAATAGGTATTTATAATTTTTGAAAATTTGTGTTGTGACGGATCACTCGGTGCAGTTAGTCAAGATCGCTGATACACTTGGTGATCTGCCCTTTGGTCTGGTTCATCACCTTTCTTCTTTTGCCTTCAGCATCTTCGCATTTTGAATCATTGGGTGATATGGTGCTGCTTCGCGGAATTGTTTGGTGCCGCGCCGACTGGTCCCTTTCATCGCTAACTTGATCTTTTCCTTCAGGGCTCAACACACACTGGAACATTATGTGAGATTGAGGCCATTCGGTGACTCACCTAATGAATTAGGCGATCCTGATGCCTTCATTCTTCGTTCTTTCATCCGCCTTGTTCCTTTTTGCTTGATAGCGTCCATGCTTTGTCTCTCAATTCAAATACCTGAAACTTAAGGATTTACATCAGTTATTAAGACAAAATATGCATTTGAGGACACTAAATCTATCAAAATAAACCCTAAATAAGTCCAAATTGTGGACTCATCAACACCAGCTTCTCGAACTTGGTTATCCCTCTGAATCTGCATTAGCTCCTAAAATTCAAGATACTTATTTCCTTCTCAATTGCTTAGCTCACTTGATTCATCAAAAATTACATGCACACTCTCCTCTACACATTTTGTCCTTTTGTTGTATACCATGTAGGCTTTGCTTGAGTATCCCATAAACATTCCCTCATCACTTCTTGGATCAAATTTTCCAAGATCATCCATGCCGTTGTTCAGCACAAAACACTTGCATCCAAAAACATGATTAAACTTCTATTGGTGACAAACCAAGTTGTATTCACTGCTTCAGCCCAAAAGCACATTGCATGACCATAGTCTATGAGCATTGTTCTGGAAATGTCTACTAGGGTCATGTTCTTCCTTTCAACAACTCCATTTTGTTGAGGAGTTCTTGGAGCAGAGAAGTTATGGTGGATTCCATGGTCCATGCAAAAGCCTTCGATTTGGGCATTTTCAAACTCGGTACCATGATCTGACTTGATGCTTGCAATTTTTGCAGTTTAATTTTAACTTGTTCCCCTTTGCAAAGATCATCAGTGTTCCAGATGTTTCATCTTTTGATCTCAAGAACATGTTCCACATGAATCTGGAGAAGTCATTGACAATTACCAGGATGTATCTCTTCCCTCCTCTGCTTTGGATTCACATTGGTCCACAAAGATCCATGTGAAGAAGTTCTAGTGGCCTAGAGATGGTAACACCTTTCTTTGCCTTGAAGGATGATCTAGTTTTCTTTCCCCTTACGCAGGCCTCACATATTTTATTTTCAGCAAACTTCAATCTGGGAGACCACGGACCAGGTCCCCTACAACCAATTTGCTTAGCAACAAGTAGCTCACGTGATCCAATCTTCTGTGCCATAGACTTTCATTTTCAGATTGAGCACTAAGACAAGTAAGATTGTCTCCTTCTATAGAATCTAAGTCTGCAATATACATGTTCTTCACTCTATTAGCAGTAAGAAAAACTTTATTAGAAGTGAGACTTGTGACTATACATTGATCTGCCACAAATCGTACTTCATTCCCTTTATTACATATTTGTGAAGCACTAAGCAAGTTGTATTTCAAGCCACTCACATAATACATACTGTCTATGGAGTGCTTCATTGATCTCCCAATGTTCCCAACACCTAAAATGAGCCCTTTTTTCCCATCACCAAATGACACACCACTGCCCTGGTATGCTTCCAAAGAGAGGAAGTTTTGAGTGTCTCCCGTCATATGCTTCGAGCATCCACTGTCCATGTGCCAGCATTGAATGCTTCTTCTCTTCTGCATAAGAATCACTTATTAGATTTAGGAACCCACTTGAAATGGAGTTCCCAAAAATGGTCAAAAGGTTTAATAAGAAACCTTCATGTCCATGGGGCATAGTGTTCTTGCTAAAATGGTAACTGGGACCATGTATCTTCCTGTTTTCTACTTTTCTTTTACCATACTTAAGGAAGTTCTCCTTATTTTCTTTTACCCTTTCTAGAGACTCACAATTCTTCTTCAGGTGACTGTTTCTTCCACAATGGGTACACAAGATATTGTCAGAAACTGAGACATATTTACTATGAGAGTTGTAGGGAGGTCCTATCTTTTTACACCCTAAGCCTTTTTTGGTGTTGAACTTCTGATTATCCAAGTTTGAGTGAATCTTAGATGAATTAGTCCATTTCAGGGAATGGTTTAGTTCTTCTTTGATCTCACTCAAGTCCCTCACTAACTGTGAGTTCTTTTCAAGAGAAACAACTAATTTGGACTCAGAAGCATTCAACCTGTTTTCTAGTTTAACCTCAAAACTATTGAGTTTCCTTTTTCCACAGAGGTACTAGGTTCCTTACTAGGCTTCAAACTCTCAGTGTCTAGAATATTCACCCTAGTATTCATTTCAGACATTTGAGACATAAGGGTGGTTTTCTCATCCTCACAGATACTCAGCTTTTCACTTAACATGGCATTTTCATTTGTTATTTCATCTACATAATCAATAAGAACTGCAAAAAGTTTTCTCAGTCTCTTGATTGACAAGGTGTCTAGATCACTTTTAAGATCAAACAAAGTTACCTAATCTTTTTCATCTTCTTCATAGGATTTTGTCATTTGGGAGAATATAGAGTTGAAGACAATCTCTTCATCCTTCACTACTATCATGGAGATACCATCGACCCTTCTCCTGCTCAGAATCACTAGAGGCATTTCCCCATGTTGCAAAGGCTTTCTTTACGACTTGATCAACATAAGCCTTCCTCTTGGCATGGTCAGGGACCTGGTCCCTTCTCCGTTGTTTGAACTCCTGAGCTTCTTGTTTTTGGCTCTGATAGTCTCTCATGAAGTGGCCAGGGTTTCCACATTTGTGACATAGATCGTTTGCAGTAGTCGTTCTGCTGATGGTCCCTTTTTTTCTGGAATCTTCCATGCTTTTTGACAATCTTCTGGAATCTGCTAGTCAGATAGGCCATCTCGTCCTCATCATTAGATCCATCACTTTAAACCATTTTTAATGCAATGGATTTCTCCCTTTTTCCCTCCTCCACTAATAAATCCTGCTGCCTGATCATCTCGTAGGTCCGTAAGTTTCTGATCAGATCGTCCATGGTAAGCACTTTTAGGTCTCTTGCCTCAGTGATTGCATTCACTTTACTTTCCCAGGATTTGGGAAGAACTCTGACAACATTTTGAACTTGTTTGCTTTGGTGAATGGGTTCACCAAGGCATCTTAGTTCGTTTGTGATAGAAGTGAACCTTGTATGCATCTCATGAATGGTTTCTCCTTCCTTCATGCTAAAGTACTCATACTGAGTTTTCAACATGTCTACTTTAGACTCCTTGACTTGGGTGGTTCCTTCGTGGGTTGTTTTTAAACAGATTTCTTTTGCAGTCTCGCAAGCCAAAATCCTGTTGTACTCATCAGGGCCAATCCCACAAACCAGTAGCTTATTGGGTTTATAGTTCTTCTCTATTTTCTTCTGGTCAGCCTCATCATATTCTCTTCTGGTCTTTTGGATCACTTTCGTAAGTTCTCCTTCTTTTACGTCTTTGGTGGGAATGTATGGTCCATCAAGTATCACATTATACAGCTCAGTGTCTTTTGCATTGATGTAATCATGCATCTGTGTCTTCCACCATCCATAGAATTATCCGTTGAAGTGGGGTGGACGGGTGGTAGACTATCATTCCTCTAGACTCGATGGAGCAGTCATTCCTGCAGGATCTCTCTTCTCTTGGTGTTAACTAGATAGAGAAGTCGCTCCTCTAATACCACTTGTTGGAATGTATGTGTCAACTAACTATGATGAGACTAGGTCCTTTACACAGTAATGATGCACGAAAGTAAATACAGAAAGTAAAGAGAAGACACAAAAATTTACGTGGAAACCTCCTTGCTCAAGGGAGTAAAACCACGACCTGTCTCATAGGATTTTTCAAACTATTTTCACTAATCTTCACAAGCAAAAGCGAAACACAGTTTACAACTACACAATGAGGGTAACCTCCTAATCTCAAAACTAAGTAACACCACTTATTACTTAACTGAGCCTAAGCAATTTCTTCATTGCCCACTATACTAATCCCAAGTCATTAATATAGACTTTTTGTAAGACACAAGGTTGCCCTCAGCTATGTGCTTACAATGATTCACACAAGTTTTGAAATGTTTCTATCAAAGTGAAATGAATCCTCAAGTTAAGCACAAATACAAGCAATCAAAATAACAACAGGTTTAGGAAGCAAATCGTCAGTCTATGAGGTCCCTTGTTGTTTTGTTGAGGCTTGAATTTTCTCTCTTTGAATGAATGAGTTGATATGTTGTTTGTAATGTTGAATATATCAACCATAAAGAATTATTAACCATTGGACAAACAACCTGTGGCATCTGGCAATTTGAAATAAATATGAAGAAGCTGGAAATTGGAAATAGTCATTTTTGGAAAGAATTCAAAATCTGGAAAATTTGGTTAAGTATGGAAAAAGTGAGTTTTTGGCCAACTTTGAACAGTCATAACTCATAGCTCAGGATGAGTTAGGTGTAGTTCCAGTAATGTTTGCGAAGCTCTTGGAATGATCTTTCCAACGCCGCCGAGTTTGCTCGATTCCGAGTTTGTATGAGTGAGATATGCCCTTTGGAAGTTGGGCAGTTTGCAGGGAAGTCCGTCCGGAAAATTTTAAGGGTATTTTGGTCTTTTCCCTAACCAATTCTTTTGGTTATATTAAGGGTCCAAGCTGATTTTTGATCAGTCCTTCCCATTTAAAAAGTTAGAGTAAGGGTTTGTGAGTGAAGAGGAGAAGAAGAGGAGAAAGAGAAGATCAAGCAAGGTTTCGTCAAAGATCGTCGTGGATATCATCGTGGGTGATCCCTACTAGGTATGTGAGTTCATAGTGTTGGGTTGGTTCTTTCCCCCACACGCTAAACTCATTTTATGTACGATAAAAGATTGGTTGTGTTGTTGAAGTTGTTGGTTGTGTTGTTGATATTGTTGATTGTGTTGTTGAAGTTCCTTGTTGATTTGGGGACATGTTTCCGGTTGTGTGTTTGAGTTGAAATCTAGTGTATGTTGAGGGGTTTATAATTCTAAGTGTTTGGTGTTGGAACCTTTGAAGTTTAGAAGGTTTAGAGTTGGAGAAAAGAAGGAGAAAAGTCGAGTTTTCGGGGAAAAGGGGTGGCGCGTCGCGCCTTGCAGAGCGCCCCAAGAAGTTCTCTAAACTTCTCCCCTTGGGGCGCCGCACCTAGCAGTGCGCCCAACTGCCCTTCTGATCTTTGTGGTCTGGCGCCCCGCGCCTCTCAGAGCGCCAAGGACGCCAACCTTTCCCATTCATTCCCCACTTTTTCATGCATGTTCCTTGGTAATGTGCCTATGTTTCATGGTTGTTTTCAACACTCCATAGTACGTCTAAACGTCAAGAACTCATCTATAAACATGTGATCATATACCTTGAATTCATAATCCAATTCAAGACGAGTTAGGATCAAGTCAAAGTGAAGTTAGAGTCAAGTC
>JAJOOR010041939.1:0-10760 GCA_036250505.1 Solanum acaule
GTCAATTTGTATTCCATTTTTTCATCCTTACATATATGTTTATTTACAAAGATAAGAAATTGTAGTTTAGTTTATTATTTGTTTCATCTTTATGTTGTTGATCAATTGCAGCTAATGAAATAGATCAAAAGTATTGAAACCAAGGCAATTTCATGAAAGGGTTTTAATAGTACTCTCTTTAGGGAGATGAATGATTTTTTGTCTATTCACTTTATCAAACATTTCTTTTTGAACGACATTATTGAGTTTCTTTAAGGGACAAATAAGTCCAAACATATAATTGAGATATTTAATAGGTTAAAAGAAGTATTACAATAAAACTAAAATAAGAGAAGTATAATATCGTAAATTTTAAGAGATAAGTGTTATAAGTCAAATTCGAACCATTTTAAAAAGTCAAATTCAAAGAAAAGTGTACGAAATTATCCCCCTTTTCATTCATAGATATATTATATTTTATGCTAATTGCATGTTAGTTCTACATTTTATGCATTTATCTTAGAGAATAACATAATTTTAGTGAAAGCAAACTTTAAGCTCATCCTTGCACTAAACCTTTGTTTTATTTATCTACTATAAAATGTATATATTCCTTCATTTTTTTTTGTTAAATCTATTATTTTATTTTTTATTATCATGTCATAACTCTATAAAAGAACGCATTCAAATGGATACTAAATTCATAAATTTTTTCAATTATTACAACTCTAACATAAAAGAATAGGTATATTAGATGGTGCTAAAGGATTCTTTTATTTATTTATATTTTGATAAAATCAATATCCCATGAATTTAACTCAAAATTACAAATATAAGTATTTGAATTTGTAATATAATTTATTTGGATTTGAAGATCGAAAAAATCATTAAAAACATTAATAATATTATAATTTTATTTAAGAAAACAAAATAATATTAAAAGTATTTCATAAATTTAATATTTTTTTATACCGCGCGGAGCGCGGCTTAGTTTCCTAGTTTATGAATATAGAAGAAGGAGGAAGAAATGGATTTTAAAAAGAGAAAAATGTATGGTGAGAGGAGGAAGAATTGTCATGTTTTTACTTTTTGCAGATCTCTAAAATAATATTAAAGAAAAAAAGATTTAAAAAATTAAAATAATATAATTTACATGTCAAAACACGTGTATAACACATTTTCATAGAAAACTAAGAATGTCTTTGAAAGTGGGTATTAATATCACTTTAAACAAGATTATGTGTGTAATAGGTTGTCATGATAGTTTAAACGTGTAACTGACTTTTCATAACAAGTTCAGGGAAAAATCATAAATTTTTCCCTATTAACAAATAACTAGTTACTATTGTTGACTAGTAAGACTTTATAAAATTACGTGTATTGAAATTTTGCAATCACAAATATATCTATTTATAAAAAAATATGGAAAATGCGACTATCAATGCGGCACTTAAGATTAAGGTTGGGCATATTCCGATTCAAACCAAAAATAAATATAAAATTGAAGTGAACTATTTTAAATTTTGCTTTTGATACTTTGGTTTTAAATTTTAAAATTATAGTTATTCGGTTTGATTTTTTATTTTTAAATAGTTTATTTCGGTCAACCGAAAAATCAAAATATATTGTAAAATTGTTTAATTTTACATCAAAAAATTACATAAGAATAATTTTAAGATTTATATTACCATACATAAAGATACTATTTATTATTTACATTTTACCAAACATAGTTTTATATTACAAAATGTAAAAGATTGGGGCAATTCCACATCTTTAGGCTAAAATCAGTAATTTGTTTTGTTTTAGGCATAACTATTGATAGTTACAAATTACTAATACAATTCTCAATTTCGCATCACTTCTCTAACACTCAATCTTTCAGCGTGATGTTCTCTCTCTCTCCCCCACTTTTTAAGTCACAATTTTATATATTTTTCATTATTGTTAATCTAACGTTAAAGATGAAGAAGATCAGAGACGCTATACAACATCACTATTATGATATTAAATAATTTTCAAATTGAGAAAACATCATTAATATCAGTTTTGAATTTTAAATTTTGAAATGAAATTTAATAGTTTCAATCAAATGTGTGGATTGTAGTGTGTTTTTCAATCCACATCTCACTCAATTCTTTTATCAAATTATGTATAAAAGAAATTGAGATGTGTATATAAATTTATTTATAGATATTATATATATTAGAGAAAATACATACAAATCCCTTTGAACTTAGCAGGACAATTTACTCACTTAAACTAGGGGTGTTTAAATATCCCCTTAAACATCTTTCAACTAAATTAAGTATCACCTTATATATACACTATCAGTTTCATGGATGGGAGGTGATATACGCACGTGCCACATAAGCGCCACCTCATTGACATGTTGACAACATGTCAGATAGTGAACGATTTTTTATTTTTTTTGCTAATCAACATGGGTAATTGGAAATACAACTGCAAAAAGAAAAAAGAAGGCAAAAATAAAAGAAAAGAAGTTGAATAAGCAAAAAGAATCTGGTCCAATGAGTAATTTTCCTGCCATCGGAGATTTATGTTATCTTTTGGAAGCAGGTAGCTTTTTTTTTATTAAATGGGTTTGATATTTACGATTAATTTGTAAAATTTGTGAATACAAAAATAGAAAAATGTTTTCAGTAAAAATTACAATGGTGAAAAACATTGTGTGTTCGAAAAGAATTTCATGCTTCCTCTTTTCGAGTCAGTGAAGGGCAGCCGGTGACTGTTTCAACAACAATCGCCGGAATATTGTAGTATCAGGCTAAAAAAGGACAAGTCTGAAGGTTTTCAAACCTTTCACATGTCGGCAGAGGTTCGCCTGAACAGTAGAAAATACGAAAACACATAAAAAGAAAGAAAAAGAAGAAGAATGGAAGAAAGTCGGGGAAAAGTATCTGACCGGTGTTTTGTCCATGGGTGCCGGCGTAGTGAATTTTTTTTAGCGATATCTGATGGTTTCACGATGGCTGGTCTTTCGCGAAGCTTTAGCAGTGATGAAGGAGGAAGAAAAGGGGTTGGCCGATAGGGTGAGGTCTGTCATGGTTGAGCTTCATTAAATTCGTTAATTCGTGATCTCCATTAAAAACGTCTTGGGTAGTTGACAAGTCTGGCCGGCGGTGGGACAGAGAAAGAGCCAAGGTCGCAAAAAGAAGACAAAGTGGGACCCACTTACTTTTTCTCTTCAACTTTTGACTGTTTACGCGCGGATAACTTTTTTATTTGCCACGTCAGCCGCTAAGGTGGTATTTAATTCAGTTGAAAGATGTTTAAGGAGATATTTAATTACCCGCATAGTTTAAGTGATAAAGTAAGTTTTTCTGCCAAGTTCAAAGAGGTTTTTATCTATTTTCTCTATATATTAATACTGTAAGCTTTTTGTACTGACTTGTGTATTTAGGGCCCGTTTGGCCATGCGATATAATATCATGATATGAAATTATGAGATGAAATTAAAGTTTTGTTTGGACATGCGATATGTAATTTTTGTATTGTATATTTTCTCATAAACATAAGAATTTCATTAGTTGTAGAACTATTAAAATAGCCCCAATTGTTTATTCAATCTTACCAAATAAACAAAAATTTATAAAATCGCATAATAAACTATTACAAAGTTATTTGTTATTTAAGTACTTTCATCTAACTTTAATTCAATAAAAAATATTGAACATAAATTGTAGTATACTAGTCTTAATATAATCCTCCCACACAGTACGAACAATTTCATCATGTTGAACTTGCATTTCTCGGTCATGTGTCCGAGAAGACGAATCAACATTGTTATTTTGAGTTGTATTAAATACAAAACGGTAGAAGTAATAAATTAGGTGTTTGAGTAAATGAAGAGAACAAATTTATTACTCAACAATCGGTTGGTCTGAGTTAAAGTGACTATATGTTGGTGAGAATAGTAAATTTTATGTCGGTGAGAATAATAAATTTTAAAAAGTAATGATGTGATTTTAAATTTTATTTATGTATGAAATAGATGGTTAGTAGATATAAATGTGGGGTTGTTTTAACAAAATGTAAATTTGTGGATCAATTTTTGTATTAAAAACATTTCAAATCATGATATGGAATTCCCATATCATGGTTTTTGGAGAATATGGAATCACATCTCATGATATGAAATCATGAGATAGAATCAACGTAAAATCGCATGTCCAAACGTTAATTTCATCTCACGATTCTATATCGTGATATGGTATCGCATGGCCAAACGTCTACTTAATGTGTATGGATTTTTTTGCTTCATTATATCTTTTATGGAATAAATATATAGTATGTTATACTAATTGATTGACTTTTTAATTTTAATTTTTTACATCAGGATATATATATATATATATATATACTATACTATACAAAATGGCTTATATAATCTTTTTTATATGAAGTAATATACAAATATATATATTAGTGTATGGAATATATATAAAATATGATATACAAATTGATTTACCGAAAGAAAATTAACCAAAATTTTATATAAACATATTTCAGTGTATGAGTTATGTACAAAATATGATAAATATAATTAATTGAGTGAATTCAATTAAGTAATTTTATTTCAATGAAGTTTTTTTAAAAAAATAAAAAATAAAAAATAGGGTATGTAAAATGTGATATCCGAATGGATCTTTAAAGGAGAGAATACGAGAAGACAAAAATATAAGAGAAATTTATCAAATGAATATTGAAATTTGTGTTTAAAAATATAAGATAAATTTATCAAAAATAATTATTTATCAAAAAATATTCACCGAGTAGTTTTTTTTCATATTATATATCCACTGCCTAGGGACCACAGCGGCACAGCCCATAAAAAGCTGTCTCAAATTAAAATAGGGGAATATACCGAACCCATTTACCCAAATCAGAAATCCCTAAACTCACTCACTGTCGGACACATTCAATCAGTCGACACTCCTTCTTACACTGAGCAACTCAGAGAGACCACTCGCCCATCGGTCCATCCGCCATCGCCATCCCTACTTAGTATATTTCGATATCTTTTTTATCTAACTATAATTTGTTCGTTTGGTATGATTATGTAAGAACTGAGTAAATTTTCATAACTTGTATGATTTTTGTGTTTATGAAAAAAAAATATAACTTTAATATTCAAATTATCTCTGTTCAAACAAAGCTTCAACTTCAAATCAATCTGATTATGTTGTTGAGCTTCTAATGATAAGTGTGTGATTTGGCTTTTGTATCTGGATGCCCAACAAGAAAGGTGTACCAACTTAAGTGAATGAGTTAAATTGTTTTGTTTCACACTCCTAATTAGGGGTGGGTATAGATATCGAAAAATCGAATTGAACAAATTAATTTGATTTTTTGGTTCGATTTCGGTGTTTTTTCGAAAAATTCGATGTACCAAAAAAACCAAAATTTTATTAAATAAATTTAAAATAATATTTTAAATTTTATTAAATATATATATTTTAATTAAGTTTTATGTTTTAAACCCTCTTTGGTAACCGGCCAACCGCAGCCATCTCCATTCTCCATTGTCTATCTTCTTCGCAGTTCGCGGTCGCCGGCGTCCGACGGTGTAGGCGTCTCTCAGTCGTAAAGGTAGGTAAGTTGTAAGTCTCACTCTCGTCTGACTTTTCTCACTCTCGTCTGACTTTTCTCACTCTCTCTGTCTCTCTTCTCTAAATATTGAAATAGTTCTATCAGTTTTTGCTTCCTTAGTTCCTTTAGCACCAAAATTAAATTTTAACAAATGTCATGAGAATCGTGTCGATCAAGAGAGAAAAACTCTTATTTGAATTTGGTGACTTGTGTTTGGAATTGTGACTGCTATTATTTATAATTTGAAGTTGAATGTTAAGACATTTGTGACTTTGTGTTGTTTTAACTTACAAGTTTCAAGTGTTGAATTCTTGTTGTAATTGTTGGCTGCTGCCTGCTATTATTATTGTTGGGCCAAGCTAGCAGGCTAGAAGCAGCCATACTTAGTGCTAAGGCTAATTTGAATGTGGCAATGTATTTGATTGTTGGGCCAAGCCAGCCAGCAACCATGCTTTGCAATGCTGCAGATCTGCACAGCTGCAATGCTGCCAGCAGCAAGCAGCAACGGTCATGCATTGCAATGCTGCAATGTTGCATAATTGATTATTCTCATTTTAATTTTTATTTGCACCAAAAAAACGTTTTAAAAATACCGAAGTTAAAAAACCCGAACCGAACCGAAATATTATGGTTTGGTATTTGGTGCTCACTTTTTCAAAACTGAACACCGAAACACCGAACTGAAGAACCGAATGTCCAGCCCTACTCCTAACATGCTAAAGTGATTCACTTATGGAGTGCACTACTCTCCTTTGTCTCAGTTGACGGTATATTTGTAACCCTCCTGATTTTGTGAACTCCCATATCTTTTGTGTGAATTAAAGCTCCTATGAAGTCTCTTCCTTTTTTAAAATTTGTCATTTATGTTTTGTGAGTGATGATTTCGTTGCTGTGATTAATTATTGGCAAGTGGTGAACTCTTTCCCTCTTTTAATTTTGTGAATCTAGAAAAATCATAGCTAGTTGTACTCATTAGTTAATTTGACAGTTATTACTGTACTTACTATTAGCTTGAGATTACTGTCCTAAATTCAGAACCCCTAAGTCCCAAATCCTGTCTCCGTCTCTGTTATAGATAGATCAAGCACTGAGATCTATTGTTCTGTTATGAAATTATTAGAGATCAATTTAACTTTTTCTGGGCAATTAGATTCTGTTTTATTCTTATTTGGATGCTCATTTTCTTTGGAACTTTATTTAACAGCTTTTAGTGTAATGACTGGTAATATCTAAATTCATTAGAACTAAAATGAAGATGGAACAAGATAGTTGCACTAGATATACATGTGATGTTGCAATGCAACAAAAGTTGTTAATTTGAAGCAAACAACTAGTACTTACTTCGTCCCATATTATGTGAAGGTGTTACTATTCAGGATTCAAATAATCTTTCCTCTTTGCAGAAAAAGAAGAAGCAGAAATAGGCACTCAAACCCAAGAGCCAGACCTGTGTTTGTGACTAGAGCGACCGGTGGCTGTATCACAGCAAACTGAGCAAAGGAAACTGAGACAGAAAGGATGAAGAATACTGAGAGTGTATCTCCACAAGTCTGTGAAATCATCCACATACCTGAAAAGCCATCCTTTCTTCCTCACCTCCAACCCACAGTTAACGTGCTTGCTTCTGTCATTGAACCCAAAGATGCCAATACTCTAGTCAGAAAGCTGAATCAGATTGCACCACTGGAAAATTTGCAGCATGTGAAGCGTGTGCGGAAGAAGTGCATTGATGGGGGAAAACCTCAATTATCTCTGCTTTTATGTATGACTGTTGGAAATGATGGTGAAGATGATTGCATGCCATATGAGATTCTAGAACTTGTCAAATCATACCAGTTGAGTACTTTCATCACAAGAGTTTGCAAATATGCTGCAACATCAAAAGAAGAATGGGATGAACAGTGCAAGCTCTGGCCTACTTCGTATCATCCGCCAACCTACAACATCAGTGGCATAACTGGATTTAGTGAAGAGGAGTCGCAATTAGTTTTCGGTTTCATGAGACATACCATTACTTTGGCAACATCTTCTGTTGGTCAGGTGGTCAATGCTGCTGTTATTGTAGATCCTTCAACTAAGCAGGTCATTGCAAGTGCTTGTGATCAGGTAATATCCCCAGCCAGTCTTGCAAATGAGGTCAGCAAGGAAGGTAGCTTCTCTAACTATCTAGAAAACCTCAAAGCCTCTAATTTGGAAAACCAGCAAACATCACTTTTGGACGGTTCAATTGGTGAATTTGAACATATAACTAATAATGTTGCTTGTCTACATCCTTGGCAATGGGCACTGCGAAGTTCTGGTTGCTGGCATCCTTTGCGTCATGCAGCTATTGTAGCCATTGAATATTCTGCTGCCAGGGATCTACAACTTTTTCCTGATTACAAAGCTCTATCTCCTTTGAAAAAACAGAAGATCAAGGAGTCTGACTTCCAAAGCAATGGCCATAGTTATCAATCGCTCAGACCTTATCTATGTACTGGATATGACATTTATCTGGCCTGGGAGCCCTGTGTAATGTGTGCAATGGCGCTTGTCCATCAAAGAGTTAGACGGATATTTTTTTCTTCCCCAAATTCCAGTGCTGGTGCACTAGGAAGTGTTCACAGATTGCAAGGAGAGCGGAGCTTAAATCACCATTATGCTGTTTTCAGGGTCGTGCTGCCTGAGAAGGTGGTCAGGAATAAAGATGTAGATGGAAAGACTTCTGGAAGTGGTTGAAGCAAACACTAATCAGCTTTTGGGGAGGTTAGGTCTTATGTCACTTTAACTAAGTCAGATAAATGTTAATGTGCTTAATTATATATCCATGACATGTACACTCGGTCTCCCTTCTTATGTATATGCAAGTAAGAGTGCTACTGTGTTTGTCCAATGATCTGTTCTCTTGTGGTAAAAAACAAAAAGGTTCTTTGACTATAATTTTCTCAAGCTATTTTGAAAAAATATTTGATTCATTAGCTATATTTTACTTGTAGTACTTTTTGTGTAGTTTTCAAATATGTAAATTTTATTTTGAAATTTTTGAAGAATCTATACATGAGTTCAAGTTTGTAGAGATGCACCACGAAGCTCTCCAGGAGCCTCACTCCCTAGTGACAATGTTGAGTTCAGCGTTAAGAATGTTGCTGTTAAGGATCTTAAGCGTGGTTTTGTTGCCTCAAACTCCAAGGGGGCAGCCAGCTTCACCACCCAGGTCATCATCATGAATTATCCTGGCCAGATTGGAAATGGATTATTCACCAGTGCTCGACTGCCACACTTCACACATTGCTGTAAAGTTTGCTGAGATCTTGACCAACATTGACGGGTGTTCAGGTAAGGAACTGGAGAAGGAGGCGAAGTTGTTGAAGAATGGTGATGTTGGTATGGTTAATATGATTCCCACCAAGCCTATGGTTGTTGAGACCTTTGCTGAGTACCCAACATTGGGTCGTTTTGCCGTGAGAGACATGAGTCGAACTGTTGCTGTCGTTGTTGTCAAGAATGTTGACAAGAAGGATCCAACTGGTGCCAAGGTCTCCAAGGCTGCCTAGAAAAAGGGGAAGTGAACAGTGCAGTGTAATGCTGGTGTTTCCAATGCTATCTATCGTCATCAAGTGTGCTATCTAGACTCTGTTTTATTTACTTCTGCTATAGTTTGGTCTTTTATTTGCCTTTTAAGTTCTTGTTCTCTGCCTTGTATGTCATGTAACCATTCTCAGAACTGGTCTTTGATTTGGAGTCTGTTTTCTTTCTGTTGAGGTGCCTTGGTTTGCCATGGTGGCTCAGGATTTTTGCTATTGGTGTTGGTTGAGTTACTTTATTTGAGATTTTTATATTTTTCTAATAATAAAGAAACAAATATATATGATTTCATAATCAAAATCATAGTTATGTGATTATCATATTCCAAATACATTTCATATTTTACAAATGTATGTATAATGTATTTGTTGTGTATACTCAATCAGATTACTGACTTTGTATATTTTTCTATTAATTTGTGTATTTAATTATATATGTTGTATCTTGATGATATTTAGATGATGCTAAACTAAGCACAGACGACAAGATTTATTTCATGATCCACATGAATTTCATGAATATTTTATAAGTATATGTATATTCAATAATGTATTTATTATGTATACTCAATCAGATTACGTACTGACTTTGTATATTTTTCTATTAATTATTTTGTATTGTGATGATACTTTTAGCAATTGAAGTTGTATATAAATTGTATAAGGTTCATTCTCATTCTCATAATTTAAGAAACACTATGTATAAGATTTGCATTGTTTATGTATATGATTTGATATTTTGGCCAAAAACTCAATTTTGGTTCTTCATTCTGCCATTGCTTAAATTTTGGGCCTTGGGGTGCTTGATCTGCCTCTCCGGATTATAGAACGAGGGAAATACAAAGAACTTGAAGTAAGATTTAAGAACTTTTGAGTTGTGAATTAAAAAAAAAAATCTTCGAATCAATTTCACTTTTAAAATGCATTCTGAACCTAGTGGAATTATTGCAGAACTAATTTGTGATTGTCTTAACCAAATGTTGATTGTAGTCAACCCAAATTCCTTAAATCAACTAGTAACCAAACCAATAGCTCAAATCTCCCACGGACCCCTTGAGGCCTGTGCAAATCATTCGACTTAGTCATTGATCACCCTTCAGAACGTCAAAACTTAAATCCAAGCTCGTTACTCCAAAATGTTGATTTTTGTCAAACTTTCATGATTTTCAAACTTCAAAAATTAAAAAATTTCTTCTCTCTATACCTGATCACCTCAAAAATTGTGTTGCTCATCTCTACAAGTCATAAATTGTACAAACAAGGGGTGTACAAAATCGAACCGAAAATCGAACTAAACCGCAAATCGAGTCAAATAAAAAAAAAACCCGACTAGTGGTTTGGTTTGACTTGGTTTGGTATTGGAAAAAAAAACCCAACTATATTTGGGTTGGTTTGGTTTTAACTAAAAAAAACCAACCCAATATTATATATGTAATATTAAAAATTTTATTTTATACAATAAAATATTTACTTTGATATAATTTTAAAATATTTCTTATACTATTTCATAGTTTTTATCTTTTAATATATTATTTCAAGTTTAAAACTTAGAATTCGGAATGGTCCAATAAAAATTATAGTTCATAGATGTTGATAATTATAATA
>JAJOOR010041940.1:0-10227 GCA_036250505.1 Solanum acaule
TGTATAAAATAAAATTTTAAAATTATATATATAATGTCGGGTTGGTTTGGTCTCGGGTTGGTTTTTTTTAGTTAAAACCAAACCAATCCAAATATAGTCGGGTTTTTTTTTCAAAACCAAACCAAGTCAAACCAAACCACTAGTCGGGTTTTTTTTTCCGAGTTGACTCGGTTTGCGGTTTGGTTCGGTTTTTAGTTCGGTTTTGTACACCCCTAGTGCACAAATAGACACTTAAACTATTATAGATTGAACAAGTAGACACACATGTTCTACTAACTGGCGTCCTACATGACAATTCACGTCCTACGTGGCATCCTACATAGCGTCCTGTGTATTATGCCACATAGAATGTGTGTGTCTACTTATTCAACTTTAGACATATTTAAATGTCTACTTGTGTACACCCAAAATTGAAGGATATAGCATATTTATGCATTATGCTTTTATTTTGATGCAAAACATAACAACACAATTTATTCATTTTTAGAAATTGATTAGCAAACATAATTGGACACAGTATGTTCCTAGACATTTTCTTATTTTCCACAACATTATTAGAAAGGACAAATTGAAAACTTAGAAAATAATAATATTTTCAAGGACTCTTATCTCAAAAGGTGGTTTTTACTATAATAGGGAGAAAGAGGAGATAAAGTTAATCACAACACTACCATATTTGTAACCTTTGAAATTTCTTCACATAAATAATGTTCAGGCGGCTGAGCCAGAATAATTCTCTTATAGAAAAATTAGAATAAGGCACAAGTACTCTAAACTATGACCGGAACACATTTTTGCCACATTTAATTTAAATTTTTTCTCATTTTTGATATTATATATTTCAAATATGGGATTGTAATTTGAATCACCATTAATCATATGTATAAAGTATGTTATGATTAAAATTATTATGTGCTTTCATATGATTTTGTTAGACATGTTAAAAACTTATGACATAATACATAAATATGTCCTTTAACTTGCCTCAACTTACATTTATGCCCTCCAACTTTGAGTGTGCACAAGTAGACACTCAAACTTATATAAAGTTGAACAAATAGACACACACATCCTATGTGACATTTTGAGTCTTATACGGTGTCCTACATGTATTATGTCACATAGGACTCATGTGTTTACTAGTTCAACTTCGTACAAGTTTAAGTGTCTACTTGTACACACCCAAAGTTGGAAGACATTAATGTGAAGTGAGGCCAAGTTAAATAGCACGTATATGTATTTCAACAAAACTTTTATACACCAATATGTAGTGTGGGTGCCACTTACGACGGGGAGACATCTGTAATTTTCTTTAGGAGGCTAAAGAACATTAGAAAACTTCCTTTCTTTCTTCCTTCTTGCTATAACTTGATTTCAATTGGTATCTTATGATCCAAATAGGTATTTAATCTCCTTCATTCTTTTGTTCGTAAATGGTTGATACTAGACGCAACGGAGATAAAGTACCACTTCTAGCGGCAGAACTGACGGACATACGTAGAGGTAGAGGTAGATGCAGGGGCAAGCGTAGAGGGAAGTCAATACCCGCTAGGGGTGGAGCTCAAGCGGGGGCTGGGCCAAGGTCGACAACCTATCCCCCTCCACAAGATCATGTTAAGGAAGAGTTTGAGATGGAAATCGATGAGGATTGGGCTAGAGGTGGAAACATAGGTTAAAGGTACATGTATTTCTCCCATGTCTTCGAAAGTGGTTGAACAAGTTTTAGCATTTTTGAGTGGGTTCGCAAGCACTGTAACCTCACCCATTGTGCCATCTACTCGAGCGCCAGTTACTTATTCTATTACTACTCTGTCCCCAAGAGGGATAAGGCTTTAGGAACTAATGCATTCTTTCATCCATTGTTGGCCCTATGATGACTTGAATTGAGCATGAACTATTGACTAAGTATTCTGAAACTGAAGCCACTGTGTTCCATGTACAGAGAGCAAGGATTTTTTTGAGTTCATTCTGGACTATTATAAGAGACTTCACAAATTAAGTATCGTACATCAACATAGGGTAGAGTTTGTTACCTTCTAGTTGTAGGGTAAAGCCTATTAGTAGAGGGATTATGTGGAGTGTCGTTCATTAGTTTTGCCTTCATTGACTTAGACTCGTCTCTATGCCCTGTACCTTGAGAAATATGTTCCAAAACTCTGTGGGATCGTAAGAAGGATGAGTTTCTGGCTCTTGAGCAGGGTAGCATCTCAGTAGAAACTTATGAGCCTAAGTTTCATGTATTCTCTCGCTACACTGCTCAACTTGTGAGTATTGAGAAGGAGAGGATTCTTCTTTATGTAAATGAACTGAACACTGAATTGCAGGTCTTATCTATGCACATGAATTCGACAAGAAAGAGCTTCAATGAGGTGATCGACTATGTGAAGAAATTGGAAGGATTTAGGTAGGTTGGACATGCAAAATCATTGGATAAGAGGTCCAACAATGTGGGCAACTATAGTGGTTCCTATTTCAAGGGTCCTAGTCAGCAGGTGTATTCAGTTAATCTGATTCAATCGGCTTTACTAGCTTATAAGGGTGGTTATTCATGGGTCACACCGTAGTCTCTGACTCAAGGTGGTCAAGGATCTTCTTATTCATTAGCTAGCACGCCCTCACTTGATTGAGAATGTTTCAACCATAGTGAGATAGGCTACTTTAAGAGAGAATGCCCTCATTAACTAACGGTGGAAGGGGAGTGAGGCAGCCAGGTAAAGGGGTTGTCGGGAATAATGATAAAGCTTAGTGTTACACCTTCTCAGGTAGGACAGAGGCTGATGCATCAAATCAAGTGATAACAAGTACTATTCTTGTGGTGACTAAATAACTTTTGTCTTATTTTATTTGGGTTCCATTTATTCATATGTATTTATTAAATTTACATTTGGACTTAACTTTGGGATATATTTGATGCCTGAATTATGAGTCTACCCTAGTTGGGGAGTCAATGGCAGTACCCATGTGTATTATGTTTGTTCTATGATATTTATGGGTCTTTAAACTTAGGTAGATTTGGCCATCTTTTATTAGCTAGATTTCAATGTGATCTTAGGTATGACTTGGTTGTCGCCTTATTATGTTGTACAAAATTGTAATGCTAAAAAGTAACTCTAGAAATCCTAGGTAGGGATAGATTAGAGTAGGAAGATGTGTATAGGCCTAATCCAACAAATATCACATCTTTTGTTCAGCTAGAAGTCTAGTGGGGAAGGGATTGTTGTCCTACTTAGCTTTTTCAGGATATTAGTGCAGAGTCTCCATCCATCGAGTCAATCTCTGTGGTTTCAAACTTTCTAGAAGTATTTCCTACGAATTTTTATGGTATGCTTCTAGATAGAGATATTGATTTCCTAATAGATTTGAAGTCGGGCACTCTCTTAATCTCCATCCCTCCTTATCAAGAATAGGCTTCAAGAAATCTTAAATAAGGGATTCATTCATGTCATTTCTTCACCTTGGGGTGCTCTAGTCTTGTTTGTGAAAGAGGATAGTAGCGTTTACACTTAATGGTCATAAGTATGAACTATTTAAAGATCATCAAACCTTACAACATGTGTTTACTTAGAGAGATTTAAATTTGAGGCACAGGAGGTGGATGGAGTTGTTGAAAGACTGTGATGTGACTATGCAGTACAGTCCTGGAAAGGACAATGTAGTGGCAGATAAACTAAGCAAGAATACAATTAACATATGCAGTTGGATTGCTTGGGGGTGTATAAGCGACCCTTAATTAAGGAGTTTCAAATCTAAGTTCATGCACTTAGGGATTTCAAAAAAGGGTGGGTTATTGGCCAGTATTGAGGTTAAGCCCACTTTTATAAAGCAAATCAAGGCTATAGAGTTTGAGGATGAGGATTTGAACAAGCTCAAGAACAAAGTAGTGTCTGGGACACTCTAGATGCTACATTGGATATAGGCGGAGTGCTCAGTTTTAGAAGACGGATTTGTGTTCCTCGGGTTGGTGACTTGATTTAGAAGATATTAATAGAGTCTCATGCATGTTTTGCGGTATTCAAATCATCTGGGTGTAACTAAAATGTATCGAGACTTGAGACAACTTTAATGGTGGCCTGAGATTAAGAGGGACATAGCTGAGTATGTGTCTAAGTGATAGAATTGTCAACAAGTTAAGTAAAAGCACCAAATGCTTGTAGGTTTCCTTCAAATAATGCATATTCCTGAGTGGAAGTGGAAAATAATAGCCACGGACTTCGTGGTGGGACTCTTTAAGACCTTAGGAAAGTATAATTCAATTTGGTTCATTGGTGATTGGTTCACTAAATCAATCCATTTTATTCCAATCTGAGTGGATTACAACTCCTAGCAGTTGGCTAAGATATATGTCAATGAGATAGCACGGTTTCACGGGGTGCCCTTTTTGATCATTTTAGACAGAGGCACTCAATTTACTTCTATGTTCTGGGTAAGTTACGTCAAGCATTGGCACTCAACTAACTTTTAGTATAGCTTTTCATCCTTATATGGATGGCAGTCAATAAGGTCAACTAATGTTCTAAAGGACATGTTGAGAGCATGTATGATTGACTTTGAAGGTCTTTGGGACCATTCTTACCCTTGTGCGAGTTCTCATACAATCATAATTATCATACCAGTATTGGCATGATACCATTTGAAGCACTTTATGGGAGAGGATGTAGATTACTTATAGGATGGTTTGACGCTGATATGTGAAGCTTATAGGTGTGGATTTGGTAAAGGAAGCACAAGATAAGGTATGGGGCATCCAAATCAAACTTTTTGCAGCCCATAGCAAACAAAAGGAGTAAGCAGATCGCAAGGTAAGAGACATGACATTTTCAAGTTGGTGAATAGGTATTATAGAAAGTGTCACTAATGAAAGGAGTGTTGAGGTTTGGCAAGAAGGGTAAGTTTACCCCTCTTTAAACTGGTCCATTTGAAGTACTTGACAGTGTAAGGCTAGTAACTTACAGATTAGCTTTGTCGCCTAGTTTGTCTGGGGTCCATCTAGTGTTCCATGTATCTATGCTGAAGAAATACTATGGGGATGGGGAATACATCGTCAAGTGGGATTCGATTTTGTTAGATAATTCGGTATTAAGAGAAGCAGTTGCAATTCTTGATTAGGATATCTAGAAATTGAGGACTAAGGATATCGGATTGGTAAAGGTTCAATGGAAGCATCTTTCGATTGAGGAAGCCACTTAGAAAACCAAGAGGGACATGCAAGAAAAGTACCATCACGTGTTTGAGGATTCACGTACTACTTTCATCTTGACTTAGCCCAGCTTTCTTGTTTGATCGCTCAGAAATGAGTGATGGATAATTGGTATCTATTTTAACCGAATCCAAAGGTGAGCTATTTCTTCTAAGCTTCTGTAGATTCCTCTCTATCTCTTAGTTCATTTGTTCGAACTCAGATAGTTTTAGATTGTTTTCTATGTTTTGGGGTTGTATTCGCTTACTCTAGATCGAGTTGATCAACATGGTACGGCAGTGTTAGCTGTTTAGAAGAGTTAGATCAGTGTTGGACTAGGACTACTCTTGTAATTGTATTTGTAATATAGTATAACTCTAAGTGTAGCTAGCCTAGGACTCTATAACTCTCTATCAACTCATATATAAGGAGCATATACTCGACAAGTTTTAATCATCAATACAATTTTTGATTTCTCTCGATCATTGTTGAGAATTCTACAATATGTATCCAACAAGATATTGGTGTTACCCTTAATCTTGAGAAAACATTCTACCAAATGTAACTCTCTTGATGCACAACAAGTATGAAAACATATATTTTTTGTTGTTGTTTTACATTTGCGTATCACGCTATCAGAGCATGTTGGTATTATTTCAATACAACAATTGTCATTCTCGCCTTTATCTGTTGATTTTTATGCTTGATAAGAAATGGAGGTAATGTATCAGTATCAAAACTAGTCATCTCAGCATTTTACACGATTAAAACTTATTTGCCTAATTGAAATGCATGAATGGCCAAGGATGAATCTATGTTTTCAACCCATGCTTGACAAACAATAAATTATGAATAATCATATAATTGTAGAGAATAGCAGAAGAAAAGTATAATCAGAGAACCCTTCTACTAGCCCAAGATTGTTAACTAAGATCAGAAGATTTAACTAAAGAAGAGGAAGCTAGAAAGGAGAACTTGTTTATGGAAGAAGACTTTTGAATTGGGTTGTTCTTAGGTTACTTTACAAATGCCTAATGCCACCCCTATTTATACTTGTATAGGGATGCTTCTAGAAATTATTCTAGATACTTCTACAAGAAAAATCTACATATCCTTATCTTCTAAATATGTAACAAGAACCTAAATATTTCTATACTTTACTATAAATATCAAAGATATTTACTCTACAAAATTCTAGAAAGTTCTATTAAAAATCTAAGATATTTTTTGTACCTCCATAAAATCAACTTTAATTTTTCACAATTACCTTTATCAACTATTGTATGAACACCAGAAGAAAGAAAATCGAAAAAGGAGATGAAAACACATAAACATCTATCTAATAATTATTGGACGTTTTATTTAGATGTAGTTTGACCAACCTCTATAAACATCACACTGAATTAGAAGAAAAAAAAGAAACTAGTACAAAGTGTTCATGATCTAACACTATTCTTGTTCTTGTGGAACTCACAATACATGCATGTTCTCACATTATTCTACAAGTACACACAACCACGTAGATATTACCTTATTCTTATCATAGAGTTTAAAGGAAGGTCTATGTATTATATTTGGATCGCTTGCTCGTAGGTGATCGAAGAAAAATCAAATGAAAGGAAATTGTATCCCATGACTATATCTCTATATCTATGGATCCTACCAGTAAGCCATCCGAGAAAATCATTACCTGGTTGAAGGTGTCATGTCGATCAATACAAAAGGTGTAAAAAAAATACATAAAAACTTAGTTTGGAAAGGGGGAGAGGGGCAATAGGATTCAAGTTAAATTAAGATGTGTTGCTGAAATTTTGGTCATAGTTTACTAGGTACTTATGCTTTATCCCAGATTTTCTATGATAGGATTTTTCTGGCTAAGCCGCCAGAACTTTATGTGAAGAAATTTTTCAGTTACAAATATGGTAGTGTTGTGATTCTACTTTATCTCTTCTTTCTCCCTATTATAGTAAAAACCACCTTTTGAGATAGGAGTCCTTGAAAATATTAGATTATTTTCTAAGTTTTCAATTTGTCCTTTCTAATAATGTTGTGGAAAATAAGAAAATATCTAGGAACATACCGTGTCAAATTATGTTTGTTAATCAATTTTTAAAAATGAATAAATTGTGTTGTTCTGTTTTGCATTAAAATCATATATATATATATATATATATATATAAAAGAGAATTTTAGGCCCGCCTACGTGGCGCCACCACAAACCAGAATTCCTTGCTAATTTATTTATTTCCAACATTAGTCTTCCCCTTGCATGAAAAGTTGTGTCTTTTATGAAAAGTTGTCATTTTTATGAAAAGTTATGACTTTAATGCAGAGTTGCGACTTTTATGAAAAATTGTGACTTTTATGAGAAGTTGTGACTTTTATGAAAATGAAAAATTGTGACTTAATGAATAGTTGCGACTTTTATGAAAAGTTGTGACCTTTTCAAAGGGTTGCAACTTTTCCAAATAGTTGTACTCTTTCTGATAAGGCACAATAAACATTTGTTCACACTACCCTTTGTTGTCTATTCATTTTAAAATAACGAAAACTCTGAATCTCTTCTTCTTCTTCTTCTTCTTCTTCTTCTTCTTCTTCTTCTTCTTCTTCTTCTTCTTCTTCCTCACAATTAAATATTTGTGTACTTTGCTCCTGTTGAGTGGTTCACTGACACCATTGCTTATGTTACAGATCCTGGTATGTATTTTTACAATCATTAATTTATGTTTATGTTATTAAGAATAAATGATAAGATGTAATAATTTTCATTTTCCTTTACATTATTAATGTTTGTTACTACGTAATCTTGTATGTAAGATAATATAGTGTTTTAGTTTTAATGCTTGATAGGTTTTAAATATTATTTTATAAATTTCATGACATTAAATTTCAGCGCGAAGTGCGGGTAATTTTACTAGTAAAAATATAATACATAAACATGCTATTTAACTTAGTATTAACTATATTTATGTCTTTCAATTTTGAGTGTTCACAAGTAGACACTTACACATGTATAAACTTGAAATGGTAGACACGTGCACGCATCCTACGTAACATAATACACGTATGGCACTATGCGTGTAGGATGCTACGTAGGACGTGAATTATCATGTAGGAAGCCAAGTATGACGTGAATGTCTACTTGTTCAATCTATAATATTTAAAGGGTGTGTTTGGTAGGAAGGAAAATGTTTTCCATTGAAAATGTTTTCTTGAAAAACAAGTGGATTTCTAACTTATTTTCTCATGTTTGGTTGGTGAGTAGAAAATATTTTTTAATGTTTGGTTGGTGAATGAAAAATATTTTTCAAATAATATATATATATATTTTTATTTTTGCAGGTTTCGACAATGATCCTTTATTTTTGGCTTGAGACAAAAAATTACTCTTTAGGAAAATAATCTTTGATCCGAAAATGAACTCCAATAATTGATCTAGGACCCAAACTTGACACCCAAATTAGAACAAAACCCCGATGACCGTTCCAAAATCCAACACTGAGATCTGACCCAGGACCTAACCCAGACTTTCAACCCAGGAATTTTTTTTTCAAAAACAATTTTTTTTAAGAAAAACTTTTGATGGGGTGATGGCTAGGGGGTGGGGGTGGGGGTGGGGGTAGGGGTGGCATAAAAAATGATTTTTTAAAAAAAATATGAAATATATTTTAAAAAAAAATAATATTTTTTTATGGGGGTAGCCTAAGTGGGGGGGGGGGGGGCCGCCTAAGGGATAAGAACAAGGCTCAAGGTGTACAAGATGACCAAGGGGATACACCTACAACGTCTAATTCTTCTAAATGATAGTAGCATGGAATGTGAGGGGATTGAATAAGGTGTACAAACAAAAAGAGATGAAGTAGTTCTTAGTGAAGAATAAAGTGATACTTATAGCTATTATAGAACACAAAGTAAAGGAGCAGATAGCGCAGAAGGTGATAAATAAGATTGCGCCAGGTTGATTTTGGTGCGACAACTACATTCATAGTACTCGAGGTAGAATATGGATTGTATGGAAAGATGTCATGTATACAACATTGGCTAAACATGCCCAATTCATTCATGGAAAGTTATGATACCTTCAAGCAACACAAAGTTTAGTTTAACAGCAGTGTATGGATTGCATACAATTGAAGACGGAAGAGACCTATGGCGGGAGGTTAAGGACATAAGCAGAGGAATGCAAGGGGACTGAATTACTATTGGAGATTTCAACTCAGTCCTGAGTGAGGAAGATAGAGTTAATGGGAATAAGGTAATTGATCAAGAAGCTAGAGACTTCAGTGAATGCATCCTTGAATCCCATCTTATAGAAATTAGAACTATAGGAAGAGATTATACTTGGACAAATGGTCATGTTTACAGTAGAATAGATAAAGCGTTTGGGAATGCAGAAAATGGATAATGAACTGGCCACAAGTCGAAGTGACCCTCCTTAAGCCTGGTTTTTCAGACCACTCTCCCCTGAGCTTTAGAGTTGGAGGGCATGCAACATCTGAGAAGAGAACTTTCAAATTCTTTAAACATCTAGCTAATGACCCTTCCTTTATAAAAGTGGTGAAGGAAGGGTGGAGCATACAAAGAGAGGGCTCAAAATTGGAAAGAGTATGGCAGAAACTAAGGATGGTCAAGAAGAAACTGAAACAATTGACTATTGTTGAGTACTCTGGACAGAAGCCAGAATTAAAGGAATAAGAAACCAGCTGGACGACCTGGGTGTGTTTGGTATGAAGGAAAACATTTTCCGAAAAATGTTTTCCAATTTTCACATGTTTGGTTGGGTTAAATGTTTTGGAAAATGTTTTTCAAATCAACTCATTTTTCTCAAATTTAAGGAAAATGACTTCTCTTCAAAACTTAAGGAAAACATTTTCCAAAACTCTCTTCTAACTTCCAATTTAAAAAAAAAATTGTTAAAAAAATCAATTTATTTTGTCCCTACCCTCAAACCAGCCCCCCAACTAACCCCCCACCCCACCCCTACCACCCCCCCCCAAAAAAAATTTAAGTTTGTTTTTAAAAAATATTTTCAACTTCAAAATTTCATTTTT
>JAJOOR010041942.1:0-16954 GCA_036250505.1 Solanum acaule
TTACAAGTACTATCCACTCCTATTAATACTACTTAATCAGAATTAAAGGAACATACAAAGAAAAATACAATGAATACTAGAAATGAGCATAGGAACTGATTCTAACTACTTTTCCCGCCAAAATAGTAGTCATGCTGATGGTGTGTGACCTTCCAGCTCAGCAATGACGTGGTATATCACATTCAAATTATGCTTTACAAGTACTATCCACTCCTATTAATACTACTTAATCAGAATTAAAGGAACATACAAAGAAAAATACAATGAATACTAGAAATGAGCATAGGAACTGATTCTAACTACTTTTCCCGCCAAAATAGTAGTCATGCTGATGGTGTGTGACCTTCCAGCTCAGCAATGACGTGGTATATCACATTCAAATTATGCTTTACAAGTACTATCCACTCCTATTAATACTACTTAATCAGAATTAAAGGAACATACAAAGAAAAATACAATGAATACTAGAAATGAGCATAGGAACTGATTCTAACTACTTTTCCCGCCAAAATAGTAGTCATGCTGATGGTGTGTGACCTTCCAGCTCAGCAATGACGTGGTATCTGCCATGTGACTTAAGTATTACGTGGCTGTTGAACCCAAATTGGTATCACACACCCAATGATAGAATATTGAAACAACTCGAATATTTCAACAGGTTTTTCCCCTATGGAGAAAGAATTCATTACAATACTTTTGATTTCTATTCTTCTTACACCCAAACAATTTTTTTAAAAATCCACGAATAAGGTGAACATAAGAGCGGGACTGGATAAACTTTTAGTCCCTCAATACATTTTATCCTTATTATTGTTTTACTTGTAAAAGTGTAAGATGAATGGAGATCGAAATCATGTTCATTAATTCTTTCTCCATAGAGAAGAAGCCTATTGATATATTAAATTCGATCAAAGCTTAAATCATTGTTCGTGCATTAAAGTATCCTTCTGAGTTTAAGAAGTACAAAAATAGAATATTTAACATGATAGTGCATTCAATAGATGATGATGAATTGATTCTTGATGATGAAGAACTAGATAATAACAATCATATTCTTTATGATGATGAAGATGAAAATGTTGGTGATGAAGATGAAGTGATCAATAAGAAAGAGTCTGAGGAAGAAAAACAGAGTGGCGTAGAGAGGAATAACAACATTACATGTTCACTTAAAAACCAGAAACCCTTGATCAAGAAGTTTAAATTGTCCATCAATAGAAATATAGAAGTTTCTTTGCGAAGGTTTTGACCTACAAATATCAAATTTTGTACAACTATAAAATTGTACTTTCTACAGGCTTGGTGGGCAGTATATAGCAGAGGCACTGCAGACACAGACCAACCTCGACTAATAGCACACATCCTAGATCTTTATCTCTCTTATAAAAGGAACAATTAGTGATAATATAAAAACCTATTTTTTGCAATCAAATTTCTCTAAAAAATCAAAAGTCATTACAAAGAAGAACATTGTTAATACTCAACACGAAACTGATCAAGTGTTGCCACATATTTAGTTGTATTTAGAATTTTATTTCTTGTTTTGTTATATTGCAAATTTTACTCCTAAGTTATCAAGGATAGAAGATTGTTTTCTTGTCCAAGTCTTTGGTTTGAATTGGATTAACTAGAGTTAGAAAGTTGAATCATCTATAGTTTAGTTAAGTTTCCTTTCATCATTAATTTGGTGTTCTCTTGAGTGGAGTTACCTAAGAGAGTCAACTAGAGCGAGTTGATGTGTGGGTGGTAGGTTACTACACTAGTCTTGTAATAGATGTGTTACAATGTTGGAAGGATTAATAGTTTAATCCTTTGTAATTAATCGAATATGTAATTACGAGTTGGTTAAAGTTAGTGGAGCACTGAGAAATATTGTAAGGTGGGTCGTGATTTTTCTTCCTTCGAAGAAGGAGGTTTTCACGTAAATACTTTGTGTATTTGACATTTAACATCTAACTTTTATATTCTATGAAATTGTTATGTCATGGGACTTGGTGTTTTGACTTGTGGTGGACTCATATACGCCTACACAATTTTATTAATTATCTTTATATAAGACACAAATTTACGACCTCAAATAAGATTAAATATTATTAGTGCCCTCATTAGGACTTAACACTTGGTTAATCTAAGTACTATTTCAAGATAATAGTTCAGTGCAGGATAAATATTGTCCTACTAATACTAGGAGTTGAATCATACAATATATGGTAAGGAATTGTAAATTATATAGTAAGAGGAAAATATATTTTACAAATTAAGGAATCTTAAAATTTATTGTAAGAATTATATGGTTTGATTTTTAAATATTTCATTATTTAAATATATAAATTTATTTTATATTAAACTAATTCTTCATCCAAACTTTTTAACTTATTGTAAACGTCTAAAGTCATATATTAATACTTACTACTTCGTCACGTTATCAACAACATTTTATAAATTGTCTTTATCAAAGACACAAAATTACTATCTCAATTAAGATTAGTCATATTCTCATTAGGGCTTAACGCTTGGATCATTTACTTTACTATTTTGAGATAATCAATTTGTCCCTTTTCACACATAGACACATTAATGGGACCTTTAACAAATGTTTAGACCTGAATTCTATTTACTAGGAGCATGTAGTGATTAACTAATTTATCTTACCATACACCTTCATATCCAATAAGAATCTATACAAAATAAAATAACAATGTCTGCCAATTTTAATTGATATGTAGTGCATCTTAAACATTTTTAGACTAATTTCATTTTTCAAGAGCAAATAAACACTTATTCAACACACTCAAAATAGTTTAATGAATTGTAAGAGTATAAAACAGTATACAGATTGAGAAATGTACCTTATATAGAAGAACTTTTAATTAAAAAGTTTGAACGAATGCTATTTGCACAAAAGACCCTGACGGCAACATCGTGTAATAAACCTCGACACCCTTTATGATGCCAGCTGAAGCGACATTTTAATGGTACTTAACAGAGGTTGACAGTGGTGCAATGGTGGAGAGAAAATGGTTGTTTTGGTGGAGATCGATGACTGAGTTTTTGGGGTTATTTCATGGTAATATGATAGCCAAAACTAGCAACGAAATGGTTAGATGGTTAATTCTTTTAGATGGTGAAAGGATAAAAATGGTTTCAGTGAGAAGAGAAGGTTGCAGCTCCCTTTTTTAGCCAATATATTTTTTCTTTTTCCAGCTGTTGCGGCTACTCTTTCTCTAGGTCCTTGGGTCATTTTATTTTTATTTTATAGACTAAGTTTAGAGTAAAGTTTGGTCTATTTTTCATTCTAATCTTCCTAAAATACCTTTATGAATTTTGGATAGGACTAAAAAAATTGGGAGGGAAAAGTGGAATATTCTCATTGGCAACGGAATATGCTTTTGATAAAAATTGAAATACAATTTACTATGTGATAACTTTCGATTGGGTTCATTCTTTTATTATTTTATTTTAAAATAACCCACAATATAATATTATCTAAATATGAAATATGAGAAAATTCAAAGAACAATTTTTTTTGTTATCTTTCATTTTTCTTGCAAATAAAAAAAAGGAGTATAATGTAAAAAAAACACGATTATTTTTGTGGTTTTTAATTATCTCAAGTAAAAACGACTTAAAATGAAACAAAATTTAAAATAAATATAACATATAAATAAAATATTTAAAGCTAAACTATATATTGAAACTCGGAAAGGGTTAAAAACTACGTGTCTACAAGAAGGTTTTTATGTATCATATTTTATTCTGGAATAGAAAAATTTAAATAGCTCTAAAAATCTATCAAGTCATTTGTTTTCATCCCTTCTCATATTATATGTGTGGATTTTGTGGTTTTGGTGTGGTTCCTCTTGGATCCAAAATGGTCTTATTCCCTCTTTCACTTGTCTTAGAGCTTTACTTACATTGTAAAGTTCCATCCTTTAATTTCTTGAAACTCAGAGTTACGTTATCCTCTAAATTTTCACTTTCGTTTATGTCATTCCTACCAAAGTTGTATATATGCTAAGATTATAATGGAAAAATCTTATATTTGTCCTATCTATGTTCTTAACTATGTCAGATTTGTCAAGAATCAATCTATTTACACTACAACAAATAAAAGATTTGGAGAAAATAATATAGTCGTTCTTATATTATATTTAGCGGGAATAATAAATATGATTACTTAGTACCAACAGTCGGTATATATATCGTTAAAGTTTTTAGTGACTCTGAATGGAATGACAGTTACTCAATTGCCATTTAATATTTTTACGGCAGTATCTAAAAATAATATATTGCCACTACATGTCTCTTTTATTGTAGTGTTATTCCTTTTTTGGTAAATAACTTTTTGTATTAATCAACAAGAGTTAACATTATAAAATCATAACTAGTCCTACACAACTAGCTAACTCAAGAGAGAAAAATAAATCTTTCTATTTTCGCTATTAGTAAATTCATGTAGTTGCAATTCTATAGATGAGGTTGAGAGTTGAAACCCTTTAAGATTTTGCGTATATGTCCATTTGTTTATTTTTTATTAGTATTTATTACTGAAATAACTAAAACTAGCTCACGAATGGATCTATTCAAGTTAAAAAAATAGTACAAGCTCAAGAAAATGATTCACATGCATAACAATTTTAGAAGTTTAGATTAGATTTTTTACTCGTAGTTGCATCAAGTAATACTATAAAAGGACAGATGAGTTTCATGAATGTCTAACATATTATATCTAGGCATTAATGTTTTGAGGCAATTTGATTGTTCCGTTTTGTAGGTTAAAATGATAACTAGCCGTATTGATCTCGATAAATAAGTCATCTTATAAAAATTCACATTAATCTTGCACAAATATAGTAGTACTCTTTTTTTGAAATAATTATTTAATTAAAAAATGAAACAAAACACCTTACATGTGCAATATATTGATAAAATCTGCTATAAAAATATGTGTTAATCAATAATGTAGCAAGAAAATTTATTGGTGGCTCAATCTTCTAGTCTTCATCTAAAATTTCTCGCAATATCGAAATATATAAATAGATCATCTAAGAAAAATCATAAAACTATAACATGATCATTTATTTTTTAAAAATAATAATTTAAAAATGAAAACAAAAGTTAATATTTAAAGAGCTGAATGCTTAACTTAATTTTTTAATTAAAAGTGATTATATTTTTCATTAACATAATAATATGTATTTTTTTTGATAAAAAAAATCAAATGAAAAATATTACTCACTTAAATTAAAAATGGATATAGTATGAAAACAAATTAATAGAGAGAAGAAGCTTCACATCATACGTCACTTTAGGAGCATATGTGTCACGATCCGACACTACCCCTTAGTTGTAACACAGTGCTTAGAGCCACAAGTGACCCTTAGCTAACTCATGGGCTGCCATGACATTAAGATGTATATACCTAATAACTAAAAATAATTGATGCGGAAGCTGAATTTGAATTGTATATTAAATCCAAAGCACTAAAAAAAATATCGCCTCTACTAAAATGAGTTGTTGGGACAAAGCCCCAGTTAACATCAACCGTCTGAAAAATTGAAAGACTAAAAGAACTGAAATAAATATAAGAATTGTCCTCGAAAGATGAAGACTTACCAAACTCTACCAATTAGCAGATACACGATCGTCAAAATCACGAACTGAATACTGAGCATCTGAACCTATATTATAAAATAATATAGCACAAAAGAGTATGTGTCAGCACTTTGAATATACTGAGTATGTGAGACATACATCACAATTATAGTAACTAAACATGGTAAATATGAGATGGTGAACTTAACAAGACATCGAAACACATGAATTGATGCAATAACCAAATGGTAAAACATGCAACTGGTACATAATGAAATTGAAATACCTTAATGCAAGGTCAATGCATTCGTCACACCCCGAGCCTACACCCTGTGCGGGACTAGCACTCGAGAACCACTGTTGGCCCCAAGCGAACCCTTGGCCTGGCTTAACTATCAGCGGAAGACTTACTCAACAATGAAATGTATGAAAAACAATCATAACTAAAATGTCTCAATAGATACTTAGAATGTTTTAGAAATAAACATTCAACTAGCCAAAGTGACAACTCAAGTCTCAACATGAACAACTGAAAAATAAAAAGACTCATGAATTATAACTATCTATCTATGACGCCTCTAATACTATGAGGGATGTCAGGACAAGACCCCCAACCATCCTAACAAACTGAAAAGAAAAATAATGATAAAAGGGATCCTCCAAAAGCAAGGAGGCTCACCACCACTTTGAAACTCAACTGGGTTAATGAAGCACTGGATGCTGATCCTGGTTACATGTATCTGCATCATAAAAGATGTAGGCCAAATGACGTCACTACATGGAATGTACGACCATGTTAGGAGAAATCTAAAACAATACATAAGCTTGAACTGGAATCTGAAAGAAACACTTACCTTATCTCAACTCAACTCATCTCAATATAATGCAGTAATAAAGGTGCAATATAAATAAAAGCTTAAAAACATGTAGATAACAACTCAGTGTATAAAAAGACACAACAATAATTTAGTGTTGTATATGAAAATAAAAATAACTCTGTGGGATTCTCTAACCAACAACCATCACTATGAGCTATGTGATGATACATCGTCTAGCCCATGCTGCCAGAACTGTCCTATATTTTGCCGAGGTGTAAAACCTACTACTAAGTGGATCCACTAGTCTATGCTAAAAAAATTAAGCAATCATTTAAAAAGTATGACCCTTTCTACCCACGTTGGCTACATGGTTTATGGAGACTTGATTTATCTGAACTCGTCCCTATATCGGTGCTCAATACTACTCCCAAAATGTAACTAGCTCATATGTTTAAAAATATAACTCTTTCTGTGGTTTGAGATTATTACTCAAAAGATCTTTCTCTTAAAAGAGATGGTACTAAAACTGCTCATGAAAACTCTTTTGGAAATCGGTGTTTCCTCTAATCTTAAATGTGAAAACATTTACTCTTTTGGAATCTTAGTTCTCATTTATCATTTTAAAGAAATGAACTTGGCTCTACTCTTTCTCAAAATCAATATTTAAGCCTTTAAAACAAGTTTAAAACGATTGTAAAAGACTTTTAAAAATACTCTAAGAACTCTCTAGACTTGACTCTTAGTGCTACCTTGAATTTGAATTATGGATTCAATGGTTATGATCTCATGTTATGGGTGATCTATTGATATTTAGACGTACCTTAGAGTGTAGAAATCAGCTAGAAAACATAGGTATGATTCGAAAGAAATCAAATGGAAAAAAGTGGGAAAGGGTAGAGGACCTGGCGACCCTGGCGTACTGAGTGGCGCAGGGCGCCAGACCCTGAACTACAGAAGCTGACTTGGGACACACTGAGTGGCGCGGCACCCCAGGGGTCAAACTACAGACACTGATGTGGGGTGCATTGAGTGGCGCGGCACCCTACCCCTTTTCCCAGAAAATTTGACAAATTTCCTTACTCGTTCTCGACCCTAATTCATCTAGAATTGAATGGTTTCCTCACCAATTACTTAGATTCAAATACCCAACCATAGTGTACAAGAATCTACTCAACAGCAACCTTTAAAGTCTTGCTATTATCTCAAGAACACTTCAAAATCTCAACAATCAAGATAATGAAGAAAACTTCAACAAAACTCATCAAGAACTCAAATCCATTACTTTCAAGAACGAAATTACGTTGAAATAATCATGATTGGCACGTGGGTGAACAAACCCAATGCTATGTGAACTCACATACCTCTTAGGGATCAAACCCTTGGTGAAATCCGTGACAAAATCCTCAAGAACGAGACGAACTCTTGACTTTCTCTCCTTTTCTCCTCTTCTTGAACTTCTCTCAAAACCCTAATGTAAATTTGGATTTGTAAAACTGACCCAAATCAGTTTAGACCCCTAGATATTACCCAATTTCGTTTTTAGTTAATTGGGTAAGGAAAACACAAAAATACTCCTCTTAAATTCGGGTAACTTTCCTTAAATAGACTGCCCAACTTCAAACAGGCATATCTCCCTCATACGAGCTCGAAAATTAGCAAACTTTGTGGCGTCGGAAAGTGGATTTCAAGTCCTTTCATTTGATATCTTATGGGACACATAACTCATCCTGGACTGAAAGTTATGGTCATTTGAAGTTGACCCAAAACTCATAGTTAACATAACTTGCCAAATTTCAGATTTTTTTCCTCTTTCCAAAAATAGTTCTTTCTAATTCTAGTCCTTTCTAAGGTGGGATATTATAGAAATAATCTTGAAACTGGACTATTGGAGATACTACCAATCAACATATTCTGTTGAGCTAAACGGAGTTTACGACAACTTGGAGGGCGTTATGTACCCCTCCAAGGATGAGAACACTAATGACATGGATCCACCAAACTGATATCCAAAAGGACTGACGGGTCAGTCCTGATCTAAGGGGTAACCCTTTGTTGGACCAAGCGTGTAGAGAAATCTGGAAGTAAATAAAAAAGAGAAGGAAAGTTGCCGTTGTTTTTAATTTCTAATTAACTGGAAGTACTAAGAATAACAAAATATGCCCATATAATATATATGATAAGAAATAAATAACAAATCCTAAAATATAGGTCATGTCACCCACTATAACAATTAATTAGCAACACTAATAAAACTTGAGTAAATATAGGAAACTAGTTAACAAAGACCAAAAGACTAGTTCTACCAAACTACCCATGTCCAAATTCAGTCTGTCATTTTGAATCTCTCTTTAACATTACCTCTTGATTTAAAACTAGAGACACCAAAACAATCATTTGCAATAGCAGAATTTCTCCTTTGATAAAACCTTCGTCAATACATTAGCCAGCTTCTCTTGTGTGCTGCAATATTCCAACAATATTTCCTCCTTTGCTACCAAATCATGGATAAAATGCTAACGAATATCAATATGCTTTGTACTGCTGTGGAATGTTGGATTCTTTATCATGAAGATAGTTTCTTTATTATCGCAAAATATATCTGTTACTCCTCTCTACTCCTGTTGAAGATCTGCTAACACTCTCCTTAGCCAGACGACTTGACAAGCTGTTGAAGTTGCTGCAATGTACACAGCTTCTAAAGTTGCCAATGATGTTGTAGCTTGCTTCTTTGAACTCTAAGTCACCACACCAGAACCTAGAGTGAAAACATTTGCTGAAACACTCTGTCTATCTACTAATGAACTTGCCCAATCACTATATATGTACCCGCACAATATGAAATTATCAGTATTTGAGCACCAAATACCAAAGCTCAAAGTTCCAGCAATGTACCTCAAGACTCTCTTTGCTGCTCCATAATGTACCTTTGATGATTATTGCATAAACCTTGAAATAACACAACCAGGATATGAAATATCGGGTCTAGTATTCTTCAAATATATTAGACCTCCAACCAATCTTCTGAACCTCCTTGCATCTATCAACTCTTCTTCATTTACCTGTTGAAATTTCTCCCTGCTATTCATTGTTCTAGCCGCAAGCTTGTAATTAAGCATGCCAAATTTATTGAGTAGGTCTATACTATATTTCTTTTGTGAAAGAAATATTCTCCCTTTCATCTGATAGACTTGAAGGCCAAGAAATTAATGTAATAAACCCATTTCTGACATCTCAAACTCATTCATCATTTGAGATTTGAATTCATCCAGAAGAAAACGTGAAGAACTAGTGTAAATGATATCAACATAAATGCATACAATAATGAAATCATTACCTTCCTTCTTCACATATATGGTGGGTTCATTCTCATTTCTCATGTATCTATTCTTCTGGAAGTACCCATCAATCATGCTATACCATTCTTGAGGGGCTTGTTTCAACCCATACAACGCTTTTTCAGCTTGTACACCCTTGTTTCATCACCCTCCTTTGTGAAACCTTCCTCTTCTGTGAAATAGACTTCTTCTTGTAATTTGACGTTGAGGAATGTCAACTTGACATTAAATTGATAAACTACCAATTTCAACTGTGCAACCAATACTAGAACCAACCTTACTATCTCAAATCAAGCTACTATAGAAAATGTTTCTTCAAAATCAACACAATATTGTTATGCATATCCTTTTGCCACAAGACGAGCTTTGTGCTTTTATAGGCTATCATTAGCTACACACTTTGTTTTGAACACCTACTTCAAGCGAATTGCATTTTTACGTTTGGTAACTCCATCATTTCCCATGTTCCATTCTTTAAGATGGATTTTGATTTCTTCCACCATTGCTTCCTTCCATTCTTCTTTTCCAGCAGCTTTTTCATAATTCATGGGATCGGAAACAATAAAAGCAAAGTGACAAGACATATAAAGGTTATTAGCATACTTGGAATTTGGATATTAAGGCCTTTTTGATCTTCTTAATGGAATAATCCCATCTGAAGATTCTTCATGAGTTGCTGCAATTGGCCCGCTTTGTGACACTACACCTGAACAGTACTAGCAGGGGTTGACTCTTTTCTTTCATCTTCAATGATTTCAAGAGGCATAGGAATCTCTTGTCGCACCAACGTTTTACTCCAATCCCAAATTTCATTTTCATCAAATATTACATCTCTTCTAGCTGAGATCTTGCCATTAAAAAGATTATACAGTCTATATTCTTTGGAGTGAGTACAATAGCCAACAAAAATACAATTTTCAGATTTATAAGCAACACACCCAAAAACTCGTAAATGACTTACATTTGGTCTTTTATAATTTCTAGTTTCATAAGGAGTTTTATTCATAAAAACTTTTGTTGGTGAAAGATTCAGTAAGTAAATAGATGCTGCCACGCCTACTGGTTCAACTGCTCCTTCCACATGTTTTGCACCAGCCCTCATATCCCTACCTCCCTTTACTTAGGCCTTGATAAATCAAATGGGTAGTATTTCCCCATCTGCAGATGCTATAACATCGAGGGTAGAGAGGAAGATGCCCAAGTTTGTTGAGAGGGCTATAGAGAATGCATTGCTCTAAGTTAGAGGTAAGATGGTGTAGTATCAGAACACTTCGGCGTCATATAGGGAGAGGTTAGAAAACCTCACCGCTAGGATGTAGGCTAGGGAGAAGATTGAGGGTAGCTCAGCAGAGTTGACTGTGATGAGATGAGAGATCACTACTCTTAGAGTTGATGTGGATGTACTATGGTCCACAGATATTTCTATGCTTTAGGGTGAGGTCCCGTTACTTGATAAGCCTAAGGCAGTTCCTCTTTCTAAGCCGAAAGTGGACGTGTTCAGTTGTGTGCATGAGTAGCCCGACGATGTTATTGATAAGGTTTATGAAGATGCTGAGAAGGTTATAAGGATGTGTTTTTAAGAGAGGATCAGTAGCGGATACCCGAGACACTGACAGAGCGATAAGAAATAGAGGTGACAATGGTGCACGGTACAATTGAGAGATCTCTTGTGGAGATCTCTACACTCAGTACTAGTGAGGATTTTTTCAACCCAACCATTCCTCATTCAAATGTGCCAGGCACTGATGCCCTGGCTGATTCTACCCTGCCGACTCCTGCTCGTACTTTGCCATGCACTGATGCCCGAGATGATGCCATCCCCTGTGAGACTCCAAATTCGAACACTTCACAGGCATAGTCTATCAGATAAACGTTTATATGATTATCCTTCAATTTTTACTTTCTATCACATTGAGGATACTGCTGATTTTATTTTGGTGGGGTGAGGGCATTTGTGCCAATTTTTTCCTTTTTTTATTGTATCTTGTTATTTTTAGCTTTATTTTCATTGTTGATGTTCGAGGATCGATTGAGTTCAATAGCAATGTCTTGGATAGTACTTATGATAAGCAATGTGTTTTGTGATAATTTTGCAAGAAGAAAATGCTGTGACTTCATTTTTGAATGATCTTTTTATTCTTGTGTTAACTAGTTGCGTTTTGATGTGAGCCTTTGTCATGACCCAAAGTATACCCTAGGTGTAACATGACGTATAATACCCCAAGAGGCCCTACACAAGCCACTTAGCATGCATCATACAAGATAATAGAAAATCAAGAAATTTTAAAAGACAATTCATATCATAAAGAGTTTTGTAAAAATGTAGTGGAAGTCTACATAGTCTCAAAATACATCTATTACATCAAGAGTGATCGGGATGTAACCCGTACATCACAAACAATACTTAAAAGTAAGACAATAAGAAACAAAGGCTTGGTCCTCAGAATATGAGGACTCACCGATCTTCAATATCTACTAAGTGATCCCTAGCCATGGAGATGGAAAACTGGAATGTCTGACCCTACATTTGGGAAACAATGTAGGCAAGAGTATGCGTTAGTACAAAAATATACCAAGTATGATTGCAATGTGTATAGTTATAAAATCATGCTAAAAAGGACATTTTTGTGATATACAAAGACCAAGTTAAAGCATAAGATAAGAAGTTAGAAAACATAATTGTAATCATGGTCAATGCAAGTAAACTTATCTTTGAATACTTGTGAGATACTTCTTGAAGTAACCTTAGTTCATCAGTATTGTGGGAAGTAGCCTTAAACTACATAGAGACCATGTGAGATATAACATGGAATCTGGTGTCTACCCCACACCAAAAAGGGGTGTACTTACTTGCCAATGTAAGAGCCTAAACTTCTAGATTACGTGGATCCACTAGCTAATGTCTATCTAAGACAATCATCCTATGGTGGCACATCGGTATGGGATAAGGAGATTGCTACTAGAAAATCGGCCTTTAGCTACTGAAGAGCTTCTATCTCAATATCCTCTCGGTGCTAAGCATAAATCCCACAGAATGGTCATTATCTTAACTTGTTTTATCATTAAGATGCATGGGTAATCACCACTTGCCTTATCATCCATGGAAGGCACGTCAAGTAGCCAATCCAAGCTAGGTTTCATTAGAAGAGCTCCTAAATCTTTATTTAAAGTTTAGTTTAGAAATCCTTTCAACACTAAGAATCCTTTATGTGATAAAACCCTTTCACAATCATTCTTTCGTGTGTATGTGAGAAATCCTTTCACAACAACAACATGGATGTTTTACTCTCAAAGCAACTTAAATCATTTTTCATCAGTTTCATAAAGAACATGCATATCTTCATAAACTCGTCATTCATAGTTTAAATCCCACATTATGTCATCATAGCTTAGAAAACATGAGTTTTGCATGGGTTCATGGGGATTCAACTAAAAACATAGAATTATCTCGATTCATGCATAATAGTTCATAATACAATCAACTAAATCAACATTGAAAAGAACTCAGGACATAGAACAAAACCCTAACTTCAATTGGAGATTTCAAACTTGTAAATTGGAAAATTTAGGGAACCTATGGAGGAAAGAGCTCCATAGGTGAAGACTATCATACCTAGATGCCAAAATCTTGCAATCAATGGTGAAATTGGAGACTTGACTTGAAACCGTATCCTTCTTCATCAAGCTTTAGAGAGAAATATTTGAGAGGATGACTTGATCTTTGTTTTGGAATTTGAGAGAATGATTTGAATTGGATGATTATGGGGGAAAATCATTATATAGGGCTTTGGGTAGATGGTAAAACGACATAGTATTGAGTTAAAACAATTGGGAAAAGACCCAAAAGCCCCTGACTTAAAAGTGGACGAAGTGACTTCAATGAGTCCTTCACATGTCCTCTAGAGAACCATGACCCGTCAAGTGGGTTGTAAAGATGCTCTGCTCGATAGGGCTTCACTATTTCGGACATAATGTTTTACTCCGAGCTTGGAATTAGGCAAACTCAGTGGAATTGGAAAGAAGACTCAGAGATATTTAATTTGATAAGTGTTGGACCACCTAATACATTTTGTGCTAAACGATATACTCGTTTGAATTTAACTCTAAACTCTAAGTCTGATAAACCCTCTTAACATGTGACTTCACGGTCTATGTGAAGCTTCACTGGCCGTTTAGACGTCTAAGGTCCTTAACCAGTGACTAGGGGAGAAACACCTTCTGAGTACGCCAGTTGACGACCCCTAGGACGGTCCGTCAAACTCACCATGGGCCATCCGAGCGTTAGTGTGAGGGACACCTTCCTAGGGCAGGTTCTGGGGACTTACCACAAGCAACAGAACGGACCGTGGTCTCCTACACGGCCCATCTAGGGCTCTGTGGAGGGTTCCATGGTCCACTTTTAGGTTTTTGACATGCCTGTTTGACTCATTTCTAGTCTTTCTCTAATTTGAGGTGTTACAATAACTTCCCATTAGGAACATTCTTCCTCGAATGAGATTTAAAATATCATAAGGAAGGTAGGAACTAGACATAGCAGCCCAACATGAATGCATTCATATAAATGCACTTATCCGAGGAGGAAACTTCAACTCCCAGCTAAAGCATGTTCAAAACATAATTTCATAAGGTCTACATGCAACTCATACTCAAACGCACATAAACAGGAAGAAATCAATCAACCTAACTTATTTTCTCAATATCAAATTTTTCATGAACATGAATGTATGAGGAATCATGGGAATATATAAGACATCTGACACCAAAAGAGTAAACCATGAGGAACTGGGTACCTCAAGCTAGAGTAGGGATGGAGGGAAAGAGATGAGGATAAGAGAATCTCATATCGACCTCGGCCTCCCAAGTAGCACCCTCAACTTATTGATTTTTTCAAAGAACATTCTTTGAATCAATTTCTTTATTTTTCAACTTTCGGACTTGCCGGTCCAAGATCTCAACCAGAACTTCTTCATAAGAAAGGCTATTCTTTATGCCAAGACTCTCCAATGTTATAATAGATGTCGGATCACCAAATCATTTCTTCAACAAAAAAAAAATGGAAAAATGGATACATCGATGCCAAGTCATTAGGCAATTGATGAGTCCACAAATTGGACTCATTTAACGGTTTATTTTAATAGAAATAGTGTTCTCAAATGCTTATTTTATCTTAATATCTGATGAAAATTCTCAAGTTTCAGGTATTTGGAGTTTTAGAAGAAGCATGGACACTTAGGCGCAAAAGGAACAAAAAGGCCGATGAAAATGAAGAAACTAAAGCCTGAATATCGCCAAGCATGCTTGGAAAATCGCTGAAGGGAAGCAGTCCACCCGTTGTTCCAGTACCGAGGCCCTTAAGGAAGAGGATCAACTTGGTGAAGAAATGAGCAGTCGGCACTATGCCGAATAGTTCCGCGAAGCAGTGCTATACCGCCCAATGGTCCAAGACATGAAGATGCTGAAAGAAAGCATAGAAGGCGATGAACCAGACGAAGAGCGAATCGCCGAGTCATTCGGCGATCGCGACTAACCTCGCCGAACGATCCACCACAACACTAATTTCTGAAACTATAAATACTAGTCTTAGTTATTATTTTAGGAGAGTCGAACCATTATTATAATTTTTACAATAGAATAGTACTCTTTTTGGATATTTTCTCTCAAGTTTGGAGAGGGATTTTTGGGAGACTTAAAGAAAAAAGGATTTCATCTTCCCCAAGTTGGAAGTGGGTCTTCTCCGTTATTCTTCCTTTGCTTAAATCAAGGTTTAATTCCTTATACCCATTTGATTTTAGTATCATTTTAGGTGTATTTTGTTATTTCTTGATATGTGGCTAAAAACCCCCATTCTTGGGGTGTGATTTAGCAAATATGTGTTGATATTGTTGTTAGGTCTTGGTTGCTGATAGGTTAGATGTATTTTAATGGTGATTTCACCTAGTGGTTGTGGTTTAATTTAAAGGGTTTGTAGTTGCAAATACAAAACCACCCATGTGTTTTCGGCTTGCCCGAGAGGGAGGTCGTGAAACCAAAACCGCTAGACTGATGGCCTAAGGAGTGGGTTGACATGAGGTTCAGCCCAAGTCCCATATCCTAACACTCAGCTCGAGAGAGTGAGTAGGTTAAGGCATAGGCTGGCCTTTATGCGGCAAATGGGTGTCCAAGAGGAACACATTTGAAACGGGGTAAGTTACCCGAGAGGGAACTTATTTCCATCTAAAACCTAGCCTAGTAACTATTTTCTTTCAAATTCCCTATCGAAAGCATGTATCCAACTATTTATCTCAACTTGTATTGCGGTCACACCCCAAAAAATTCTCCCCGTATTTGAATTTTCTCTTTATTTTTGTTGTACTTGTGAGAAACCCCCATTGATAGTTGACACTTTGGTGTCACCCACTTGAATTTACTTTGTTTTTATTCGATAATTTCTCAAACTACAGCTAACTAGAACAAAATTCTAGCCGAACTACTATTTTCACTACCACTCACTTTGGACACGACCCTAACCTTTAGTTGGGTTACTATATTATCGACGATCGTAGACACTCGTACCGTAGGTTAGTGTCGTTGGTCACGATAAGCATCAAAATGGCGCCGCTGCCAGGGAGTGGTGTCACGTGAAGATGTAGTTTTATAGAGTTTTTGTTATTTTTAGTGTAGCTTTTACTAATTTTACTTTTTGTTTTTTTTTTCTTTGTTTATTGTTTGTGTATGCAGGTCCTCTAAGCATGACAGAGGGAGTGGGTGGCAAGCTAGTTGAGGCAGATCAAGAAGTCGAGGGTGACTTGGAGATAGCTGCACTGGTATCTCAACTAAATAACTTGACCACCAAAATATCTGAGGTGGAAAACCAGTGCAAACTGTCACGACCCGGGAGCACCCCCTAGTCATAACCGGCGTACTCGACCTCGAAGAGGTCTAATATAAGCCTCTTAGCATTCATTCATCGCATAGACACTAAAACCATAAGGAATTAAAAACTTTCTTTACCAAGAAAATATTTCATTAAAAAAAACAATAGCAAGCGGAAGACTTTCTAGACTTTATACATGATGTCTCAAAACCATCTAATACTTTAGAGTACAAAATTCGGGACTAATCCCATACACAACTTAAACAATACTAAAAAGACATAAAAGAACATATGGGGTATTGTCCTCGAATATATGAGGACTCACCAAGTCTTCATCTTCAACACTTAGAAAC
>JAJOOR010041943.1:0-11588 GCA_036250505.1 Solanum acaule
CTTTTATTACCTGTTTCTGGAAATAATTTGACTAATTGAAAATAATTGTTGGTTAAAAGTAAAGTCTAAACCATTTTCCTCGTGGGATCGATTCCAACCTACAAGTTGGGTTCTTTACTTGATAACGATCGCTTATGCTTCTGAAAGGAGGTGTAATTTGAGCGTATCACTACTCAATACAAATCTCAGTAATATATACTCATGCTCAAATGTATAAAACATATTCTTCCTCTGATTTGAGATAATTGCTCAAACTATCCTCTTAAAAGAGGTAACTGCTCTGAAATATCTTTGAACTCATACTCTTTTTAGAAATCAAAGTTTCTCTTCTCTCAATGTAAAAATGATACATTTGGGAATACTTAGTTCCCTTAAATAGGGTTCATGCTGAAATATAGACATGAACAATTAAACTCAAGGATCTCAATAACCATATAGAAACTCAGAACTCAAGGACTCCAAACTCAATGATACTACTCATCTCAAGAATACTCAATTCATAGGGTCCATGCAGAATTATGGACATGAACGACTCAAATCAAGAACCTCAATGCATAACCTATAGCAAAATTCAAAACTTAGGAATAGAGTTTCAACAAGGATCAGGAACTCGAGAACTCAAAATCAACTTAATAAAAGCTCTTCTCATTCTCATACTCACTTCCTGAAGACTTAGTTCAAAACTATAATAAATTTCAAAAGAAATTTCAAATTTGACTCGAAAGAACCTCTTGAACTTTCCTCTTAACTTTACTCTAATTTGAAATGTAAATTAAGATATGTGATTAGGATTTGTTGGATCTTTATGAAGACTTAATAGTTAGTATTAAGAAGAGAATGAAGACACGATTTGAAAGAAGGCATACGAAACGAAGAACGGAGAGGAAAGGGACCCGACGCCCCTGGCGTAGCAGTGGAACGTCGCGCCACCCCCAAAAGTATTGGGGCTGCTTTGGGGCGCACTGCAGACGCAGGGTGTCAGACCCCCTGGCGTTATGGGGGCGCGGTGCCCCATCCCCGAGCCCAGAGAATTTGACAAACTTTCTTCTAAATTTTTTGTCCTAACACATCTAGAATCGATCGGTTTCTTCCAAACTTCCTTTGATTCATATACCAAACACAAATAATCAAGAACCCACTCAAATTCTATTAAGAAACACCACTCATTCACATAATCCTCACCTCAAGAACTCAGAAACCTCCATGGTTAAAGAATGGGGTTAAAACTCAAACTTCCCAAGAAACTCAATCAATCAACTTCAAGAACGAATTCATGGATGAAATTACATGATTGGCGTGAGAGCGAACAAAACCAAAACTATGAAAGCTTACATATCTAGAAAGTATAATGTTCTTGACGAAAATCACGAATCTTGAAGCACGCTTGAATACCTAGTTTTTCTCCTCTTGAAACCTTGCTCTAACTTCTCTAAGGGTTTTCGAATATGAATGGGTGATTACAATCTGATTAGACCCTTAATTGGTTTGGGAAAACATGCTAAGACAAGCTGGTAAAAGCAAAAGACCAAAATACCCATTTCTAAAATGGATGAAAGGCCTTAAATAGAGAGGATTCACTCAAACGGGCATTACCTTTTACTTGCACCTCAAAATTTAGCAAATTTGGCAGCGTTGGAAAGAGGACTCAAAAACCTTCTATTTGATAGATCATGGTCCACGTAATTCTCTTTATGCTAAAGGATATGGTCATTTCAAGTTGATTCAAGTAACATCTCATAGTGAAACTTAATCGAAAAGAACGTTTTCAACTCATCTTTATGCTAGGGGATTCTACTGACCTTAACATCTAAGAAAATTTAGAATCACTCGGTACAAATCTTATTCACAAATAATGAATGGCTAGAATCTTAACTTCAAAATTTTTTAGGGATGTTACAATATCTCCCCATTGGGATCATTCGTCCTCGAATGACGACTGGACTGAGAATGGAAAGGGTTTGCTCTTACTATATCTCTGACTTCTGAACTTGCCTACTAACATAAGTGGAACTGATTTATACTAAAAGCTTTGAACTATCTATGGCACATTAGTCAAGAACTATATGAGTTTGAACATAGTCAAGCTCTATCTGAAGTTATCTTCCATGAGACAAAGGAAAAATCTAGGCATGAAGTAAGAATATGACTATTACGCTTTAGGCAATACCACTACTATCTATCAAGCCCCGCAACACCTCTAACTATGCCCTCATTTACGAACACTACATCTCATAAGCTGCACTCATAACTCCTACAAAGGTATACGACTACTCTCACTCAAATCTTAGTTTAAATGTATGCTCTTACTATATTCAAGCATAACTCAAAGTCACCAAGTACTCAACATAAGGTGATTATTCTAATCTAGATCACAAGATCCGGGTTTTATGCCTTTATAGGAAATCTTATCCCAAGAGTATTTCTCCTTACCACCACACTCAACCAACCTCGAGTCTTAATCAAGAACCACCCAATGCATCATGCATTCCTCCACATGCTACCAACACCACACTTAAGCCTAGTACTATACCCCTCTATGAACTCCTACTAACCAACCCCTATAAGAATTCCTCATCTTCTAGCCCCCTCTACCAACAAAAATTTCATGCATTACAACTAGGAAACTAACTTATTACTCATCATAAACCCTTATCTCTTTCTTCCTCTACATTTATAACCTTAGATGGAATAACCACACCATCACTATCACAATAAGAGATAAAAATCCTCTTATTTATCATCACACAACTACTATCAACAACACCACTCCAAAACTAAAAAAGATCACTAAAAGAGCTTTAGAGCGAAATATCATAAGAACGATTCATTTGAGAACTCTGATATAAGATCAATATGCATGACATAAAATTATTTTGCTAGCCATCGGGATCAAATCATGAATTTGTGAGACTGGACATACTATGAGACATGAGTGCCTATATGAATAGGTTCATATCATGAGACTGATATCCAAAACTTTATGGAGTAAGATTGAGATCAATGGGCTAAAGTATTTGCTCCTCATTCTGAAAACTGATCATAGATGTGAATCTCTATGAAGTGTATGGGCATAGGTCATAGACACAAGTCTAATATTAGAAACATAGACATGATGTTGTAATGACTGAACTTTGAAGAACATGCTAGAGTATGAATGGATTTATATAACACTATAACTCTTTCTGAACACATCACTATCTGATTCTCAACACTTGACTTGGTTTCTCATCTTATTATATCCCCCTTAGGTTTGGAGCTGATACTTTAAAGCTATGGATCTATTCCATCATCTCTAAACTAGTCTATATTCACTTTTACTCTAATACTCGGGAAAGACTTATCTCATGGCTACTGAACTCTCCATAAGTAGGTAGTAAGACTCCTTCAAAAACCTCTTTCTAAGACTCCTATTAACCTCTTCTCATTGGCTTATAAGACCGTTTCATCTAACTCTTTAAGGAAAAAATAATGCTTACTTCAGCCTATTCCGCATTGACAGCCCAATTATGATATCTTGGCACACAAGAAAAATCATTAACTTAATTGGAACCTCGTCTGGTTACATACGACCTTGGGTACACCTCTTAATGCTCTTGTTACTCTAATGACTTAGCCACCCTTCACTACTCTTATCTCAAAGTTAGAATCCCATAGTTGTAGCACTCACATTCATTGTAACTAACCTCTTAATTCCTCACCTACTCTATATCAAACCTACCAGATCATATCTCAAACTAACATCATCACTATCATGTTTCCATCCTTTTGGTCACAACACTCATCTCAAATTCAAGCTTAGTGTGTAGTTCTAAACACAATTGTCAATAAGATTGCTCACATACTACACTAACTTATGAATACTAGATAAAATTAGGAAACACTCGTCCACTAAGACCTCATGAAAACTAGTCAATCTCTATCTCTCAGTCTTCATACTTACAATTGACCGTCACATTCCATTTCATAACTTAAGTACTACTTACCCACTTACTATATAACCTTACTTAATTAGTTCTATAATCCTCTAAATACTGTCACACCCCTATTTTCCCCCAAACTTGATGTGAAGTTTTTGAAAAAAAGAGTTTTTCCAATTAAAGTGACATTTCGAAAATGGATTATTTTTATTTCAGAGTCGCCACTTGGAATTGAGTTTTGGTGTTCCAAGTCACCTTATTTAAATCCCTAATCAAAAGGAAGTTGACTCTTTATTTTATTGGTCTGCGAACTAGAAGTCTAGGTAAGGAATTTTGTTGACCGATGGGAAGGTGTCAGGCACCCCTCGAGCCCCATGGTTCTAGCACGGTTGCTTTATTGACTAATATCTAACTTGGCTTAGTTTTGGACATATTATGCTTATTAACTTAATAAATTTACTTATGTCCCGCCTTCTTTGATTTATTTTAAACTTGCTTTTAAAATTGTCTTATTTTTATTAGTATGTGGTGTATTAGTAGCAGTGCTTTCCAACCTTACCACAAATTATTTATTTGTTTGTATTTCAAAACTAAAAGTAGTTTAATGTTCTTTAGATCTTAATATTTGCTTATTATTATATGCCTAAATTACATGTTATCTTAGTTTTATTTTATGTTTTTCTAAAAAATAAAGAAATAAACACAATATTAATAAGAACATAAAGTAAAATAAATTAAAATAATACCGCTTCCCATATAAATTTTACACATGTTGAATTAGTATAAACATGTTAGGAATTATGGGCACCTAAAATCTTTTAATTTTCTTTATTTTTAGTCATTAAAATGAAAAGAAGAACCTACTAATTAAAATCAATATTTTACATAATAAGTCTTTGTCATTAATTATTCTCATTATTTTAGTTTGTTAAGCCATAAATACATGTATCATAAGAGAATCAAAATATAAAAATAAGAATAGGCATAAACAATAGTTTTAGTTAAACATGAAATAAACTATGAGTTGTTTAAATATGAAATAAACTAAGGTTTATTATAACAATTCGCACTAAGTCTAATGATATAAAAATATAAATATAAAGTTGATACGAAAGGTTTGAACATACTTCATATTATAACATCAATGAATATTAATGGTTTAAACACATACGACATTTAACAATTTCAATATATTGCAACCAAGACTTGTATAGTCATGTCATTAAATTATATAAAAGGATTTAATGTTACCTCTTGTGAAAATTAATTCACAAGGAAAAGAACACAATAGGAACCACGAACTCAGAACCACAAAAGTAAACCTCGAACTCAACTTTTATATTGTTATATTGTTCTTTTCTTTTTATTTTTGTGTTGTCCGTGTGTTTTGTTTGGTGTATTTGGTGTTGTGAGTGTTGGTGTAGTATTGGAGTAATGTAAATATATGTTGTTGAATTGAAAATGATGGGAGTGATGTTTGATTCTTTCTCTGGAATGTGTTTTTTCTTCGTGTGTGTGTGTCTGTGTGTTACTTTTTTCGTATGCTGATTCCTCTCCCTTTTCTGTAGGTGGTCATGTCTCTTATATAGGTAGTGTTGGTGTTTTCTTGTGTGAGTGGAAGATTAAGGTGTGTTGTGGGTAGAGGTTTAAGGAAACTGGGATAGTATTAGTGTAGGTAATGGGGGATAAATGGGTAGTTTAAGTTAATTTCTTTTAATTAAATATAATTATAATTATAATAATAAAAATACTAGCTAACTATTTTGAATTAATAAAAATATAATAAAAATCAAATAGCTAGTCTAAAAATATAATTAAGAAATACTAGCTTATTTATTAAATCTAAATTAAAAGAAAATATATAATTTTTTGTTATTTTCAAATCTTTTAAAATAAACTTACTAAAATAAGACGAAAATTAAAACATCTAACTTAGACATAAAAGAAATATTTAAGGAATAAAAAATAGTGTAAAAGCTTATGTTCGGTCAAAAATTATGTGTCTACAAATACTATAGGGCTCTCCTTTAAAAAATCATAAGCACAACTTAGATCTATCACCTTATGAATACTCTGCTCTTCTACTCAATACCTATACTTGGTCTTCACTAACACAATGTTACATTGACATAAACTCTCTTCTGGTTAAAATATACTCTAACTCATCCATACTAGTAACTCTTACTCTACCTTTTATCATGAAATCTACACAAACTCATCACTTCTTAGTTTACCCATAAGGGAAACTCCTCATTAATAACTTACTGGATGCATGACTACGATAACATAATTTGTCTCATCGCTATCTTACTTTTTTAGATTATTGGACCTCTACATGCATTCTTCTAACTTGGGGCACTATTACTACTACTGCTTATAACTTCGTACTCATACTACCTTCTCGGATAAAAATACTACTCAATCTCTACAACACACTTCCTCATAAGGGTCTCAATTGAAATAAGGTTTAGAGAAGAGAGTCTGGGAATACATCTAGCTTTTAGCTCGAACGCACGATTCATATGAATAAGAGTGCATTCTCTTGAAACTCAACACTTAAACTCACTCACGGGCTTATCTCAAGCCCCTCTACAGTCTCATGACTTTCTCAAGATTCTTGCTAATAGTAACTCATTGATAAGGATCCGGGCTTTACTTTTCAACTACCTTGAGTATGAGGGGTAGTTGAATGGATATGAGGAACACATGAGTTAGAGTAAGTTTCCTTATGACACATTTCTACTGCACTATTCAAAGTATGAAAGAAGGGAAACTTTTCTTAGATGTTTGTAGTCCCTCATTTATAAAAGTGGGGCCCTCACAACCATAAATAAGATCCTACTTGACATGGCTTCATAGACACCCTAGGACACTTGAATTATGTGCTCCGATATCATGTTTGTCATGACCCGAGCCTACACTCTGGACGTGGCCGACACTCCAGAACCATTGTTGGTCCCCAAGCGAACCCTCATCCTGGCTGACTACAAGCTGAAAACTAACTCAAGCACAATGGCAACTCCAAATACATAAACTTTAAAATCTCATTTTTAAACTCAACTCCAATAAATGTCAGAAAAATATTAACAAGTTATAGTTAACTATCTCATGACCTCAAAACATCTCAACAACAAAAGAAATAATGAGAGACTCCTCAGCCTTTAAACTATCTATGAAGCCTCTAGTACTCACATATGTGTCGGGACAGAACCCCAACAACTTAACAAAACAAGAAGTAAATGTGAAGCCTTCCAAAAGCAAGGAGGTTAACCCAAGCTAGCTGGAATGCGAATGATCTCAACGAAGCGCCTGTTGATGACCCTAAACACCTGTATCTGCATCATAAAAAGAAATGACATCAGTACATTGAATGTACGAGCATGTAAGGGGAAAATTGAAAGCAATAGTTAACTGAACTGACAAGGCTGGAAGAAATACTCACCTCAACTCAATTCAACTCAGAGCAACAATGATAGATGCAATATCTAAAACATTATAAAACAGGAGATAAAACTCAATGATGTATAAAAATACAATAAAATACTTTTTACTCTTATTTGGGAGATTCTCTAATCGATAATCATCAGTAGGAGCTACGTGATGATACAACATCTCGCCCACGCTGCCAAAACTATCTTATACCTTGCCGGGGTATAGAACACCTCAACTGAGTGGATCGACTAAGCTTTGCCCGAAGGCACTTAGGATTTATTTAAAAAATATGATCATGTACCCATGTTGGCATGCATGGTTTATGAGGAATGTGAGTTGTCTGAACTCATCCCCCATATCGCTGCTCAATACTACTCCCAATAATATATATACTCATGCTCAAATGTATAAAACATACTCTTCCTCTGATTTGAGATAATTGCTCAAACTATCCTCTTAAAAGATGTAACTTTAGAAATCAAAGTTTCTCTTCTCTCAATGAAAAAATAATACATTTGAGAATACTTAGTTCCCTTAAAATTTACTCGTTTCTTTAAACTTTCCTCAAAACTTAACTTTAAAAACAAAATGATCAAGTTTCAACGACTCTCAAGATTTATAGCTCAAAATAGGGTTCATGCCGAAATATAGACATGAACTATTCAACTCAAGGATTTCAATAACCATATAGAAACTCAATACTCATAACTCAAGAACTCAGAACTCAATGGTGCTACTCATCTCAAGAGTGCTCAATTCATAGGGTTCATGCAGATTATGGACATGAACGACTCAACTCAAGAGCCTCAATGCTTAATCTATAGCAAATTTCAAAATTTAGGAATAGAGTTTCAACAAGGATTAGGAACTAGAGAACTCAAAATCAACTCAATAAAAGTTCTTCCAATTCTCACACTCACTTCCTCAAGACTTAGTTCAAAACTATAATCAATTTCAAAAGAAATTTCAATTTTGACTCGAAAGGACCTCTTGAACTTTCCTCTAAACTTTACTTTAATTTGAATTGTAAATTAAGAGATGTGATTAGGATTTGTAGGATCTCTCAAGGATTAATGAAGAATTTAATAGTTAGTATTAAGAAGAGAATGAAGACACATTTGAAAGAACGCATACGGAATGAAGAACAGAAACGAAAGAGGCCTGACGCCCCTAGCATAGAAGTGGTGCGCCGCGCCAACCCCAAAAGTACTGGGGCTGCTTTGGGCACACTGCAGGCGCAGGGCGCCAGCCCCCTGGAGCTATGGGGGCGATTTCCCAACCCCGAGCCTAGAAAATCTGGCGAATTTTCTTCTAAATTTTTTGTCCTAACTCATCTAGAGTCTATTGGTTTCTTCCAAACTCTCTTTGATTCATAAACCCAACACAAATATTTGAAAACTCACTCAAATTCTATGAAGAAACACTACTCATTCGCAAAACCCTCACATCAAGAACTCAAAAACCTCCATGGTTAAAGAATGGGGTTCAAACTCAAGAACTTCTCAAGAAACTCAATCAATCAACTTCAATAATGAATTCATGGATGAAATTGCACGATTGACATGAGGGTGAACAAACCCAACACCATGAAAGTTTACACTCCTAGAAAGAATAATGTTCTTGGAGAAAATCACGAATCTTGAAGCATGCTTGAAAACCTAGTTTTCCTCCTCTTGAAACCTCGCTCTAATTTCTCTAAGGGTTTTGGAACGTGAATGGGTGATTATAATCTGATTAGACCCTTAATTGGGTCAGGAAAACGTGCTAAGACAGGTGAGAAAAAGGAAAATACCAAAATACCCTTTTCTAAAATGGATGGAAGGCCTTAAATAGAGAAACTTCACTCAAATGGGCATAAATTTTTACTAGGAGCTCAAAATTTAGCAAACTTGGCAGCGTTGGAAAGAGGACTCAAAGTCCTTCGATTTGATAGTTCATGGGCCACCTAAACCTCTATGTGCTAAAAGATATGGCCATTTGAAGTTGACCCAAGTAACATCTCATAGCGAAACTCAATCGAAAAGAAAGTTTTCAACTCAAGTTTATACTAGGGGGTTCTAGTGACCTTAACTTCTAAGATAATTTAGAACTACTCGGTACAAATCTTATTCATAAATAAAAAATGGATCGAGTATTAGCTTAGAAATTTTTGGGATGTTACACGTATCAAGGTGGTACTCAGCGATATGCTGAATGTGAAAGGCAGACTCAAACAAGCATGCCGACTGAGGTTCAAACACCTGAGGCGTAGAGCAAGAAAAGACGAGTTGAAGCTCGATTGGCGATTTTCTTGAGGAGCTCATCTAGCCCAACTAATATCGCCGAATGAGGCACGCATTGAGTCTTGAGAGAACACTTTCCCTTTGTGAAGAACACTTTCTATCTTTTGGGGTTTTTCGACTTCATTATTGAATTTGACAAATTAAAGTTGAATCCAAAGTGGGTTTGCTTGTAATTGCTTAATTTCATGCTACTTAAGGTTGCTTTAATGGAAAATATATTTTCTTTTCTTTTTGTGATGGGAGGCTAAAAACCCTAAGATCTAGAGGTTCAATTATTAGGTTGGGTGTTGATTTAATGTAGTGGGTATTGTGTTATGCTCTGGTTTGCTGTTGTTTATGCATGAAATTGGGCTAGTTAGCATGGGGTTATTTATGGGTTAAGATTGCAAACTTAATTCCTACTTTCAATCTGTGGTCGATGCTAGAATGTTATTGATTGGAGTTAGAGCTTGTCACGATCCAGGGGTACCCCCCTAGATGTGACAAGGCGTACTCAACCCCGAAAGGTCTCATACAGGCACCTTAGCATATCATAACATACGATAAAAGAAATGATGCGGAAATTCAAAAACTTTATCCATACAATCAAAGTCTTTCATAAAAGCAAGCGGAAGTCTAGATTTGTCTCATTATAGCCATCTGTTACAATACTTGAATCAAAGTAGGGACACAACTCTTACAACATAGTTCAAAAATGAAATAACTTGAAGGGAACTAGAAGTGACTCATCCATCCTCGAATCATGAGGACTCACCACAAGCTAGGAGAATAGTCGATCCAAGCTTGAACCAAAAGAAGCTCACCTTAAGAACCGGACCCTACACTTGTAGAAAATGTAGGAAAATATGGGTTAGTACAAAAATGCACTAAGTATGATAGTCATGCATAAAAACCTTGAAAACATGCTAAAAAGGACATTTTAGTTGAAAAGCATGCATTTTACCAAGTTTGAGAATCATCATGAACTTTAGGTGTAAAAGCATAAGTCATAAGCATATTCAACATATAGATCATCATAGCATAATAGAATCTTCTCATAAGTAACCCTAAGTTATACTTGTGCAATGCATAGGTAAGATCCCATAATCCCATCTATACTAAGTACCACTTTTAAGCCACCATAATTATACTTACCATTCTTTGATCTCATCCTTTGTTCATACTCATAGACAAGGAAACATTCACCTTTAATAAATCATATCAAGGAAAGCAACTCATAGCAACAATCCACATTAAGCATACTTCATTTCATAAACCATCATAGCATAAAAAGAAACACACCATAACTACTCTCAAAGCCTACTTGTGCAATGCATCAATGAGATCCCATACTCCCACCCACACTAAGTAGAACTTCTTGAGAAGCCATAGTTCATAATCATTCATTGTGGGGGGTAAGCCTTAACCGACATAGACCATGTGAGCAAATCATTGAATCCGGTGTCTCCCACACCGAAAAAAGTTGGTCTACTTGCCTAAGGTAGAACCGGTAACTTTAGCTTAGGAGGATCCACTAGCTAAAAACCTATGAGGGCACATAGTTTATAGGATAAGAAGATTGCTACTAGATACCCCCACCTCAACTCACGCAAGGGCATCCATCTCAAGAGATTTCTTCTAGAAACCCCGCATCAACTCACGTGAAGGCTTCCATCTCATATCAATATCCACTCGATGCTAAGCATTAATGTCACGCCCCGAGCCTACACCCTGGGCGGGACTGGCACCCGGAGACCATTTCTGGCCCCAAGAGAACCCTTGGCCTGGCTTTCTTAACTCAGCGGAAACCTAACCCAACAGAATAACTCAATGCAAATGCAAGGTTACAAAACAACTTAACTTATAAAATCTGGCCACAAAGACAACTCAAATCTCAAAATAGAATATTTACATATATACATAGATGAGAGACTCAAAACTAACTGACTAACTGTCTATGAAGCCTCTAAAATACTGA
>JAJOOR010041944.1:0-10843 GCA_036250505.1 Solanum acaule
TTACAAAAATAAAAATACCGACCTCCGGATGTCGGAATCTCAAAATGTAAAAATAAAAATATCGACCTCCAGAGGTCGAAATTTAAAAAAATGAATATTCCGACATAAAATAAAAACCGACCTCGAGAGGTCAGTAAATACCGACCTCTAGAGGTCGGTATTGAAAAGCGACCAAGCTTTTTCCGACCTAAGCTGGGATGTCGGTTTTAGGTTGGTATTTCAGGGAATACCGACCTCCGGAGGTCGGTATTTGTAGATCGGTATTCACTGTTTTTTTAGTAGTGTGACAAAGTTTTTGATGAAGTAGAGAAGAATTTTGCACACTTGAAGAATAGTTCCTCATCCCTTATTTATTTTTTGTGGACTCACTAGGTTCTTATATTTGTATAGAAGATTGGATTTATTCATAAAAAATATATCTTTTGTAAGGTTGTCTACATTTGATATACTTCTTGTATATGGGTGTGTTATTTTGCTTCTTTTACTGTTGAATTTATTACTTTTTTCAAAAAATCAAAAAACAAATGTAGACACAACTTATGTTCTAAGTTGAGCTTTTTTATGCTTTTAGTGTTATTGCACACTTCTAATTTACAAGAAAGGTTAGATACAAGTCTAATAAGTATTAACTACATGAAATTTTCTCAAACTTGAAAAAATGAGATTGATGACTAAAGTCGGTTGTTTAAAGACTGACTGGTGTGTTTCTTATACCTAAGCAAACAAAGAAGTGGAAAATATAGATTTTCCTCTTTGTGAGAAGTGTATTACAAAGTATGTTTGGATACAAATTGAATTTTATGTACTTTACCTTAAAGAAAAAAAATTAAGTTTTATGTAGTTGTTGTTCCAGAATTTTGTTACTCATGGTCAAATGAATTGATGGGCGTATTTGGTAGTTTTTCCAGCATATTCGTTGTAGTTGTTATCCATTTATTCATTAGTGCCGCCTTTATTTGTTTATGAGTTATCAGTCATTAGGAAATTGATTAGTAGTTAGATTAATTCGTAAATCAATTGTCTGTAGCCTAAATAGCACACCCCATTATGGAAAACTTGAGGTTTTGTTGGTCTACATACCTAATTCGTGTCTAATTAAGCAGGTTCCTTGGTGTATTAAATAAGTGATCTCTTACTGGTTGGTTCTGCCTAAAAAGAAAAAAGAAAGTGGAAGATCACTCCTTTGTATTTGTGAATTAATTTCGATCTCACGTTTTTATTTGTCAATATTCATTTAAGGTGTGCTTGGAACTGATATAAACTCGAAGGAGACCGCTAATAAACCATGTAGGCATTGAAGCAGTTGCCAGTGATTTCAATGGTAATTATGCTCTCTCAAGTCTGCATGCAGAAGGTTGCAGTGAAGAAAGATCGCTTAGGCTGGGTAGCTTGTCAAAATTACTTCAACAAACAAAAGGCGATATCTTGATAAAGAGCCTAACAATCGCATATGTGGATGTTTCTTGGAAGGTAGTTCATATTGTGGAATAACTTTTCAAGAAATTATATCTGGATCTTTTTCCAATGTATAATGACAATTCATGGTTTTCTCGGTACCTTTATGATTCTGATAGCCTTTCTTAAAACTGTCATTTCAACAGTGAAATATGTGCAGGATGAATCACTTGGTAGATTTTTAATGTTGATAAAAGCACGAGTGAGGAATCGACATCATACTCATCTGCTACTCCAGAAAATCATGGTTTGTTCTGATTGTCTGCATCATTCTTTAACACCAAACAATTCAATATTGTATGAATTGCTTACATAACTTGTTTTTATTTATTTCAGACATCTTAGATTGACCATTATCAAATTGCCACTTTAGCCACTCAGGGAATGGTAATGATAGTCTCTTCTTTAATTGATTCCTACACATGCTTGTTTTCATCAACTGTTTTGTGTCAATTTGGTTGCAACATGTGATACTATAAGGAACTCAATGTGTGATCAATTATTTTTGGACATTGTTTGCATTAATTTCCGGCATCTCTGTATAGTTGTTGCTTGTCAGCATTGGCTTATCAAAGAAAAAAAAACAAGGAATTGGTAATTGGTTTATTCTTAAATGATGAAAGGATCCTATATTGGTTTGAGAAAGAATCAAATTTTTGATGTATCCTTAGATTGTAGTGATGATTTTTGGTATTTATTGACTTTGTGCCCTCCTCGAGTCCCCTCTAAAGGCGTATAACTTGACTATTGGGTATAGTACTCATAAGTAGATTTTTTTTTCACTGCTCCTTGATTTGAATTAATAAGTTGTCTTGCTTTCTGTCTTTCACACACACACAAAAAATGTTCTTTTTCTACCATAGTATTTTAAAAATGTCCCTTTGAATTTTTATCCGTTTAATGCTTTCTATTTCAAAATGTTAATCTCTTATTCTCTTTTTGGAATAAGGCAAGCAACTATTTGAAAAATACAAAGCGAGAAATATTTTTGGCAGTGGACAATATTTGCAATACCGCTATGTGATTTATGTGTCCATGGTGCAAAGTACGAACAGTGGTAGAAATACATCTTGTTGATCATGTATCATAGGATGGCGGATAGGAACTAATGAGCCAATGAGACATACACTTGAGTTTGATTTTGCAAGTATATTAAAGGAAGTATTAGAAAAGTAACTATTTCAGTGATAGATAATTGTGATATAATATTATTTTATGTTTGTCCTCTTCTACATGAATAAAATTGTGTAGCCGTGCTTGTGAGATTATGATTATTCTTAAAATTTTATGGTTTTTTAGAGTCTACACGGGTGAACACAAGATTAGACACAAATAAATGACATCAAAATTATATTCACGTTGTTGGGCTCAGCACAGGCAATACTTATATATATAATATAATATAATCTACATGAAATTATTTATCTACAACAAATTGATATAGCTCGAATAACGAATATAGCTTTTTGGTTTAGCTATACTGATTTTTGGAGTGTACAAAATAAAAGGCACTCATCTTCTTACTCTCTCTCATGGAATTATGTTTCTATTAAACAAAGAAGATGACGATTAAACGAAGAGGATGACGACTGAACAATTTATACACAAAATTGTGATAAAATCTAATGTTGATAAATAGACAAAAGTTTGAAAGAGGACCAAAAATGTACTAATTTAGCAAACATGAGGGACTACAAGGGGTTTTATGTGAAAAAAATAAAAATGATTTTGAGTTAAAATTTTGAGTCTTTTTAACTCAAAAGATAAAATGGATTATTTTGAGGCTCTTTCTCTATAATAGTGTGTTTAACTTCTTTACATTTGATAGAGTACACTTTAAAGGTAATTAAAGATAACCCTCAAAATTTTGTAGAATTAACAATTTGAAAAATAACACAAATGATCTTTTACATCAGATTAAATTACACTAACAATTAAGTAAACGTTCATCTGTACTAGTGTCAATGTGTATGCATATATATACAAGACAAATCCGGAATAATATTACAATAATGTCTTTCAATTTTGGAATATTATGCAATCGAGTTCATCACACATAAATTTGTAATTAGAGAGAGAAAATACAAAGAAGGAGAAGTTGCTAAGAGGAGAAAGATTGAAGTCACAAATCAGCATCAATAAAAGGTGAGTTAAGGAATGGAAGAGCTTGTGTATCGTTAAGTCTTTGAACATATGGCGCCCTCAGCGCCATATTCGATCCTGCTTCGGAGCAATTGTACTCCCCATAAAAAATTGTCCTATAATAATTAAGTTAAAAATTAATTAAAGAATGTAATTTTTATTGCGATATATAATTTAAATTTTTAGGTGAAATGATTATACTGTTACTTCTCTCATAGGGTCATTTAAGTCGTTCCAACCCTCAGGAGCCACGATATCCATCATGAAAGTGTTAGCAAAGACGACCGTGGAGTAAGGCCTCCATGCACGCCCCAACCAAATTCTACCATTTCCTCCTAAAGTGTAATTCACGAAAGCGAAGCCACTATTTTTGTCTTTGGTTGCTCTGCCGTGTGCTGTTACTGTCTCATTTATTTGTTCAATTTTATGATTTAGCGTCAAGATATAGTAAGGAGTATAATACACTTAAGTTACTAATCATGTATAATTAGTACAAAAGTCTTCCTTCGTTTGTTTTGAAGATAAGGAGGAAATTATTGGCCAAATTAATCTATCAAGTTTTAAAGGTAGCTCGAATACCTTTTGATTGATAAGTTTGCAACAAGCTAATATATTTGAAAAAATCAATGGTATTTCTCTTCTTTTTTTTCTAATTTATATTAATTATGTTCGTTGTGAATGAATTTACACGAACATTTTTATCATGAATTGTGATGAAACCAGCACCATAAGCTGAGAAACGATAAGTTTCCTCCATTAATGGAGGTTGAGCTTTCACCAATAATCAGAGAGAAAAGAAAAGATATTATTGAGAATGAAAAACTAATTGTAATCAATACAATGTATGTGTATATATACACACTGATGGAGTCTAACACTTCTAACAAACTCAACCGACTAACTATGCTGAAAATGGTAAACTTGTGATTCCTAACTAACTAACTAATTCTGTGAATGAACAGTAACTAACTAATTCTGTGAATGAACAGTAACTAACTAATTCTGTGAATGAACAGTGTACGCTTAAACTAACTAAGCTACTAATCTAATTTTATCACCCCCCTCAAGTTGGAGGTGAGTTACAAACAACTTGCTTAATAAATTAGTATGTTTGACTCTAGTTAAGGCCTTAGTAAAGACATCAGCCAATTGTGAATCTGTGGGGATGTATTGAAGTGTGATCAATCCTTGTTGTAGCTTGGTTCTAACAAATTGGCTATCCACTTCTATATGTTTAGTTCTCTCATGAAAAATTGGACTCTTAGCAATATGCACTACAACTTAACTGTCACAAAAGACATGTATGGGTAAGGAACACTTCACTGAGAGCTAATCAAGTAATCTTTCCAGTCATACTAATTCACCCACTACTTGTCTCACAGTCATGTACTCAGCTTCTGCTGAGGATAGTGACACTGTGGCTTGTTTCTTAGATTTCCAACTAATGGGGCTATCACCCATGAGTACCAAATAACCACTCAAGACTTCCTTGAATCAAGACAAGAGGCCCAATCTGAGTCACAATAAGCACTAATGGTGAGGTCAAATTTGTTGGAGATAAAAACTTCTAATGTAAGGTCATGTTGTAGATATCTGAGCACATGATAGACTGCCTTCAAATGAGGTTCTCTAGGGGATTGCATAAACTGACTAAGGTGCTGGACACTATATGTTATGTCCATCCTTGTGTTAGTGAGAAAATTAAGCTTGCCTACCAGTTTTCTGTAGTGAGTAGGATCTGACAATAATGTGCCTTTTGTGTGCTTCAGTTTCTCAGTGGAGTCCAATGGTGAAGTAGTGGATTTATAATGCATAGAGTCAAATTCCTTCAAGAGATCAAGAGTAAATTTTCTCAGTGAGATGAGAACACCATCATGTATGTACAGTATTTCCAAACCATAGAAGTAATGCAACCTTCCTAAGTCTTTTATGTTGAATTTCTCATGGAGGAAAGCTTTCAAGGAACCAATCTCCTTCATGTCAGTACCAGTTAAGATAATATCATTAACATATACAACCATAAATATTAGAGAGCTTTCATTCTTCTTATAAAACAGTGAATAATCACTATTTGAATGAGTGTATCCTTTTGAACAAAGACTGCTAGCCAGCTTGTCATACCATTGTCTACTGACTTGCTTTAAACCATACAATGAATTCTTCAATCTGCAAACTATGTCACTACTCTCCACTGCCAGGCCTGGTGCTAATGCCATGTACACTTCTTCATTTAAATCACCATGGAGGAAGTCATTATTGATATCTAACTGGTACAAGTTCCAACCTTTCTTGACTGCTAAAGAGATCAGAGTCCTGACTGTGGTCATCTTTACCACAGGTGAGAATGTTTCATTGTAATATATTCCAGCTTGTTGAGTGTACCCCTTCACCACTAGTCTAGCCTTGAACCTTTCTATACTGCAATCTGCCTTGTGTTTAATCTTGTACACCTATTTACACCCTATAACACTCCTTCCTTTAGGCAAGTTAACTAGTTCCCAAGTATCATTTGCATACAAGGTATCAAATTCTTGTGTCATTTCCACTGCCAAGCAGGATTCAAGATTGCCTCTTCATAAGAGGAAGATTCAATATGATGTAAAACATTATTGATTAACTGCTGGCTATCAGGATACAGTGTAGTGAAACATACATGATCAGGGTGAGATATGAATGGTGTGAGTGAGTGTTGTAGATCTGAAACATTAGGTATGGGTAGAGAACGATGTAGGTTGGGTAATGAGTAGGTGTAATCTTTTAAGTAGCTTGAGGGGTGAAGGGACCTAGTTGTTCTTTTAGGTGCAAACGGAGCATCACCAAGGACAGAAACAGTGGGTCCAGCAGGAGGTATAATGACTGTAGGTTCAGTGATAGGTGCATTGTCAGTTATGGGAACATGATCACTAGTGACTTCAACCAATGTGTTAGAATTCAACATTTCATCATCAAGAAAGTCATTTGTTTTACTAGACATATAAGGTAACATATCAGACATATCAAAATGATGTACAAGGAACTGCAAGACAAAATTAAAACTAGAACCAACAGGAGAAATGACAAAAGGAAAAATAGTTTCATGAAAAAGGACATCTTTGGACACATGAATTCTCTTGGTAGCCAGATTTAAGACCTTGTAGCCTTTTGTATTAAAAGGGTATCCAATGAAAATGTGGGGTGTTGTTTTTGGTCAAATTTGTCCTTAAGGGTTTTCAAGGTAGTTGGAAAGCAAAGGCATCCAAAACTTATAAGGTGGGAGTAGGTTGGTTTATTTTGATATAACAGTTTGTATGGGGATTTGTTTTGTAGGAGTTTTGTAGGTAGTCTATTGATCAGATAGGTGGCAGTTAGGACACATTCCCCCCAAATTTCATGGGTAGTTTTGACTGAAACAGAAGTGCCCTTGCTGTCTCAAGAAGGTACTTATACTTTCTTTCCACCACACCATTTTGTTGTGGTTGCCTCAATGTTTGTGAATTCCAGACCATTATCAGATCTGATGGTTTTCAATTTGGTATATGAAGACTTTTATAGTTTGAAGTGCATTGCTTTTGCACCTAAGAAGTTGTGTCCAAATTGATCTACTGTAATCATCCACCATGGTTAAAAAGTAGTGATATCCATCATGTGTTGGTACATGGTATGGTCCCCATAAGTCAATGTGAAGCAACTCAAACATTGAGCTGGTTGCAGTTGTACTCTCTGGGAATGACATTCTAGTTTGTCTAGCCATAGGACATATTGTACAAATAAAGGGTTGTTTGTTGGAAATTTTAGGGGAATGGTAGATATACTCCTCATTTTTACGAAAGGCACATGTCCTAATCTAGCATGCCATAATATTTCAGTGTCATGACTATGAGTAATATTAACATCAAGGAAATAATCAACAACAAAACATGAAGTAGGATCAATAGAACAAGCTTCTTTATTGATTTCATAAGAGTATCTTACATTTGGTGGTGAAGCTTGGCATTCACTTCCAACTAAAACTTTCTTGCACTAGTTTAAAAGAGAAACATGTTTACATCTGTTGTGAGAAACAGCATTACCATTTATAGGTGGACAATTGTGACACTTTGGACAGATCAGTTTGGTGTTCAGTCGACCCTCTTGCTAGTGAAGTGCATCCGATAAGCCCAAACCATTCCTTGCCTTACCAAGTGCCAGAAGGCTCTTCAGAGAAGGGCCCTGCAGTAAGCAAGAAAAACTGTTAAAGCTAACTATTCCTTTGAGTTGAACATCTAAGCAATGAACTGATATTAAATTGAACTTGAAGCTAGGTATAAGCAATACTTTGTACAAAGTCAGTGTTGAATTCAAGCAAACATCACCAATTTCAGTCACTTTAACTTTGTATCCATTTGGTAAGATGATTAAAAAAAGATAATGCAGTGTTCTAAGGTTTGTGAGAGTGTTTTTTGTGTAGGTCATGTGGTGAGATGCTCCTGAATCTATGATCCAAGAACCAGCAGCTAATCTATCACATTTATATGACAAATCACTTATCTCAGTAATAGAAGAATGGCAAGCAAGTATACCTGCTAGGTTTGCAGCTCCACTTGACATATTTCCCGAGCAATCAGTTCTATTTCCAACCTGCAGAGTCCCAAGTAGATTGAGTAGTTGTTCATATTGCTTTTGGACATATGCTTAGGAGCTTTTTCACACTGACTTATATCATCCTCAAAAGTATGCACATTTGTTGCAGATCCTGAACCTCTTCCTCTTGGGGTTCTTATGTTGGTTGGATAACCATAGGGCTTGTAGCACCTGTCTTTGGTATGCCCAGTTCATTTGCAGTATTCACAAATCAAGTTTGACTTATTGCCAGTGCTGGAATTTCCCCTAAAAATATTGGTGTTGGAATTGCCTACACCTCTTCCTGTACCTCCTCTATAAGAACTGTAGTTTGTATTGAAACATTTGGATCATGCATTGCGTTGAGGTGATACAGAGGCATTTAGTGAGGTGGATTCCAAATCCATGTGACCGAGGGACTTCATTTCCCTCTGTATTTCCTCCTATGACAAAATGGCAAATGCTTGTGCCATAGTTGGTAGACTAGACATCATGAGGATGTTCTACGCACAGCAGTATACACCTTATTTAGGCCCATCAAAAAATGTATAAGTCTTCTATCATGCTCAGCCTTATGCATCTCGGTTTTGCCACCACAAATACACACACAAGTGCATTGAGAATTAACATCAAGAGTGTTCATTTCCTCCCACAGTTTCTTCACCTTAGTGTAATAACTAGTGACATCCAAAGTGCCTTGCACAAGATCATTTATCTCCTTCTGTTGTTGATAGAGTTTGCAACCATTAGTCTAGTCATATCTATCCTCCAATTCCCCCCAAAGTTCCTTGGCATTGTTAACGTATTGCAAGCTATCTCGCAGATTCGGTGAGAGAGAATTTAAGATCTAGGAGGTCACCATGTCGTCACACCTTTCCCATTTCATGAAGATTGGATCTGTACGACTTGGTTTCACGATTTTTCCATTGATGAATCCAGTTTTACTCTTAACAGATAAAGCCCTAAGAACTGCTCGTCTCCATGACCTGTAGCTAGTTCCGTCAAAGACAACAGAAAGTAAAGTAGAACCTACATTTTCTAAGGGATGCAGATAGAAGGGACTATTGAAATCTAATCGAGTTGAAGTGTTGGTAGCAATTGCATTAGCTGGAATTTCATCCATAGAAGAAGATGAAGATGATTGTGAAGAAGAATGCAGTTACTGACGAATTGAGAAGATGAACTCACAACGAGTAAACTCGAATCAAAACAGAAGGAACGATAGTGAGATCGTCCAGAAAAAAAAACAGGGAGAAGAAAATTGATAACAGAAATGAGGGCAAATCAAACTCAATACAATACTCACGATGAGAGAGAGAAGCAGGAATCTCCTTGCTCTGATACCATGATGAAACCAGCACCATAAGCTGAGAAACGATAAGTTTCCTCCATTAATGGAGGTTGAGCTTTCACCAACAATTAGAGAGAAAAGAAAAGATATTATTGAGAATGAAAAACTAATTGTAATCAATACAATATATGTGTATATATACACACTGTTGGAGTCTAACACTTCTAACAAACTCAACCGACTAACTATGCTGAAAATGGTAAACTTGTGATTCCTAACTAACTAACTAACTCTGTGAATGAACAGTAACTAACTAATTCTGTGAATGAACAGTGTACACTTAAACTAACTAAGCTACTAATCTAATTTTATCAAAATGATAATACAAACTTATGGATATTCTTAATAATTTTTAGAACTAATGGGTATAAAGCATTTTTTTAAAAGTCTAATATTTCTTTCAAAATCTACGGTCAAACGCATTGTGAGATCTACTTAAGAAATTTTAATTAAAAAATTAAATATATGTAATAGTATATACTAACTTATATATGAGATCTACTTTTTAAATATTATTTAGAGCAGATTTGGTTGTAAAAGGTATCAAGTGTTGAAAAGAGAAAATAGTTAGCCGTACAACTTAAATTGGGAACATGTGTTCCTACAATGAGGGAAGTAGACAAGATAGAAAAGTAAGTAGTAAAATAGAATTTGTATTTTTATTTTAGTGGTGTTTTCATCCACCCAATAATAAAGCTATCTTTAATGATAAAAAGATTAAAGTGGCTCCCATATTTCACTTTCACTATTCACAAAGAAAAATAAATATTTATTCTCAATCATATATTGTAACATGATAATTTTGAACAACAAATTTCTATGAAAAGACCAACCATTTGTATATCCATCTCAATCCAAGAAGAAGAAGAATATATACCTCCAAGGCCTATTGAAGCTAGTCTCCGCTAGGGTAAGGGTAAGCCTTAATCCGCAAAACTTTTGATCAATCCTGATTAGTATTTTTCAAAAAAAAAATGACAGTAGATTAATATCATCTTTCATAACATTGACTTCTACTAGTTACTTTACTATTAGTTATATTTCTAATAATTATTTTTTATATAATCCTTATTCCTCCTTTTGATTTGCCAGTCCTCAAGACCTATGGTCTTCGTCGAGTGTTCTATTACTATAAATATGTGTATAACACGAAGATTCTGGAGTTGTTCAATCGTAGTTTTTTAAGTTGACAAAATTGAACTAGTGTGGTGCATGGTAATTTTTTTTTTTTTTATATAATTATATATATTTAAAATTTACTGATCCAACTAATTAATTTAGATTTGTATGCACAAAATTCATAAGGAAAAAATGTTT